>JAVFBZ010207916.1:0-13324 GCA_032466195.1 Katharina tunicata
TCACCTGAGCTTTACTCCCGCCATTGTTTTTTCCTTACTGTTACATATATATTTCTTACCATTATATCTTCTATGGTGAATAAATATTTAAATTCAATTCAATTCAATTTCCTGCATATTATGTGAATTGAAAGCTACATGATAAAACTGGACAGTTTATTAGTAAGCACTTGGTAGTATGGTTCCAATTTCGATAATATGGTGGGGTTTTTTTTGCAGGCAATTTGTTGTTTTACGTGTGTCCTTTGGATTCTATATAATGACTGATGATCTTTTTGTACGTATGCCAGCAGCTATGTCTGTTGTTCATCCCCAATCACCTATCAACGAAAAAACAGCTAATATGGCTGACTGACCCTTTTCCTTTAGTGTTGGCTATAAACGTAGAATATAAACGCGGATTTCTTCGTAACATATGATCTAAAAAATGAGGAATGATGTTAACCTACACATGTGTCAGAGAGTTGACTTCCGTCAGGTAGAGCTTGTGTCATGTTCGATAGTAAATCCAGCAAACTCAAGACATCACCAGTGCAAAACAGGCTTAGTGGAATGGAATTATTGTTTTTTCGAATTCAATAATATTCAACTTAATTGCATCCCTGCGCCTTTCCATGATACATATCCAATGTGTTAAAGTGATTGAATGAGTCTGTGTTTCTGGGTGCGTGGGCAATGTATAGGAGTAAATAAATATGGTAGGTATTTTATCGGCATAACTCAGTGAGTGGATTTACCCCTATGTCCGATGGTATGTCCAAAAGCATTAGCTCAAGTGTATCAATTTACTGACCGACCTAACTGTACATTACAAAACGTATTCATCCATGAATAACTTGACTGACCAAACATCTCGTTGTTACTGATCAAAGTGTGTTAAATCCCTTTATGTTCGCAAATGAATAACAAGGCGGTCATTATACGCATCATGTGCACCTAAAAGATAGTGATTGTCCGAAATAACCAATTTATAAAGCAACATATTAATATAGCAAATGACAAGTTTGAAGCCAAATAATATAACATTATAAAATGAATTATGTCAATATGTCTTTATATTATATCTACCGTATTATCCGAGTTTGGACATGTTTTACTTATATTTGGGATAATTTGTCCACTAAGTTCAACAACTCATTCAATTTGTTTTTGTTCTTCAAATGTGATATGTTTTGCATAACAAGCAAAATATAAGCCGTTTACGGCAATACCATGTTTAACTTTATTTCAAGCTCCATCACTTTTTTAATGTATACTTTGCGCGCAACTAATCGTCAGAAACACGTAGGGCTACTGTCAGATTTGTCAAAATAAATCACTCCTGAATCCTTGACAATGGACAAGATACATCGAGGTGGGGAACATTCCAAACGTAGATGGATTGTAGAAAGTCTGTCCTAAACCTAACACAACAATTAGTGACCATAAGTGCCGCATGTTTTGACGTATAGACATATTGATAATGTCATCTGCCTTTCTTTCTCAAGGTTACTCAATCTTGATTTTATCTCAACAAACGAAACCTATAACATCATCCATTTTCAACTCATACGGCAAGATTCCGGGAAATTCAAATGTAAACCAATTGACTCATCTACGCCTCATCTAGTCTTATGCCTTCTTGACTTTAGTAGACATTCTTGGCAACTTTATATTGGCATTCTCCATCAGATATAGTTTGTTCATATCTTGTTACAAAGGCGTATGTTGCTTACTTACCTATTATGAAATAGGAAATGTGCAACAAATCGTTACATCAGAAGGTCACGCACGTGGGGAAACTAACGCTGTATTCACATCGTCGACAACTACCAGATATAGTTAAACATCAAATAAATGCATTTTGAGTGCAGTGTTTGCGTTTTCCCCCTCACTTTCCTGGTCATTGTCTGTAGCTTATTGTCCCAGACCAGCAGTTATGAACTATCCAGCACAGCTTAGATCTTTCCAAAAGTCCGATAATCTGCTTAAGAAATAATGCTCAAACGACTGCGGTAAACTCGTCCAGGTCAACTGTCCTAAAATTTGCAATAGACGGCAGTCGCTTGAACTTTTTTGTTCTATTCTATTATCCACAAACTTCTGAACTGTATACCGATATTTTTGTCTATCAATCGTAGTTTTAAAATTGTAACCCATAGCGTATGCCCCCAATGATCAAAATATTGGCATGGTCATGCTTCATTCTGACACGCGCTTACAACATTCTTATTGGACGAGCCCAAATAGATTAACCAATGGTTGGCTTTGGCTCACTGACACGCAACAGATAGCCTACAACAGATTATTTAATTAAATATTTCGTAAGGTGTGCTATGTTATGTTGAAATATGTTGATTTTTTCATACAAATTTTTATCAAGAAGAAAAATCTTCTCAAGAAAAAAACAAAAAGGAGAAACCTTTTTACTCTTGAGCAGCAAAACAAAAATAGATTTAGTTACGTGATTGAAATTTATATAGGTCAGTGTACAAATCTGCTGTTAGATTTTCCCGCCAGTTGAATCATAGACAGTCGTTTTATCTTGGAAAAAACAAACAAATCGATTTTATTAAGATTTGAAAAATAATTGTACTTTTCTAGTTGACTAGCAAAACGCAAGGCATTCAAAGTTTGATTAAAACTGAAGAAGTTACAGGTGCCCTATTTATAAAAAGAGTATTTATATGGACACCTAAACAAAACTTTCCAAAGAAAACGTGTTGGATTCGTGTTTGACAGTGTTCGAGATAAATATGACGGCTTTAAATCGCTGGGTAAAATTGTCTCATGATGAGCGATGTCCTTTCCCGCACGTTCGCCGTTGCTCTTTAAGACACCCATAAGATCGTGGTTTGATGTCATGAAATCCTTGTCGGAAGGTAAATATAGTGTTTCAAATGGGGATGATTGTTATTTGGGATTCATATCCGAATGAATTCCAATTAGAGCGGATTTAGAAAGTTTTTCTCCCTTTTTTGTTCGTGCAACGGCAAAAACAATTACGAGGTAGAGCATTCAGATCAGCCGTTCAAAGGTTCTCAAACTCCCTGGATAGGTTATATTTTATTCACGTACATGTAGCCAGTCTCAAAATAAAAAAAAGGTGTATACTGGTAGACTGAAAAAAATAATTTGGATTGAGACATTTTAAGGTAAAGCGACTCAATTAATTTGTTTGGACCCCTAGATTTGAACAAGAGTAATCCTATTCTTTTTACATGACTGTAGGCGTTACTGATAATAAATTAATCGTTGCAATATTTGTTTCATAATTTTGATAAAAGTCTAGGTTGTTCGATATTGTTTTGGTGTATATCATTATGTTTTAAATCGTTACCTGTTTCATTGTGGACTCTTCAAGTCGTTTATTTTAGTACTTTTCGATGGTCTTCCGCCGGGTTTCCTAAGAAAGGCATACAAACAAGCCAATACCCCCTATCATTATGGAGGCGTCCTGTGACACTAAGAAGTCAGTCATGAGAGCAAAGCTGTCGTCTATTTGGAATTTTAGGACATTTGGCATTGTGCCAGCTCTTTCTATATGTAGTATGCAAACTCATAGGGGTAATATAATTCTACATTTATCACACAGTTGCTTGATAGACTGTAACAAGGCTATGTTTTTATCACTGTATACATCAATGTGTCAAGTACCTATGTTGATTGTGCTACTTTCGCTTCTCTGGTGTGAAACATTGGAGAATTCTATAATGTGAGATGTGAGAAGATGTGATCAATCTAAACTTGCTTCCTTGGTCTAGACTAAAACGTTTATTGAAAGAGCCCATTACATCTGCACTATTCTCGTTTAAACACGGATGCTATCGCAAGGAGCCCAGTAACCATTAACTGTTTGATGGCATTTTAATTGATTGATTGAGAGATTGTTTGTTTATCGCTTATTATCATTGTTTTATTGTGGTTTTACGCGGAATATATACACTCCTGTGATCAACGTGCGCCATCCCATTGGGTGAAGGAAACCACCCTAAAGGACACTGACAACCCAGAAGACACCAGGATATATTTACAGGACAACACAAATTATTCATGTGATGTTTGAATACAATGTATTACAAGAACGCTGTACTTTTGTTGTACAAAAGTATAAGCAGAGTTACTTTCGTGTTCTTCTGTAACAAAATCGATTGGTACTCAGATGTGAGATATCATTTGTGATTGTCCTTACTTATAGATCTTGTTTCGGAGACAGGCCGACATCCGACACAAAAAAGGTTATTCAATTAAAGTGCACCTTCAAATGTAAAGGTTGAATATCACATATAAATGGCGTCTCTATGAATCACCTCGCTAATTGGCAGCATTTAATAACAAAAATAACACGAAATACCAAACGATGGACACAAGACCCTGCGTCTGAAAATCATTTAAAATGGGTCATTGAAAACACTGCCATGTACAGAAACTAAGATTACATGGCAATGCATTTACGAGAAAGACAGAGAGTAAGAAATGATAGATTTTTTTTACATAATCAAAACAGATATAGATTGATAAAGAAAGTAGTAATCCTAATACATAATCGGCATTTACAGGTTTTCCAGATACAGAAGCCAAAATTCTATGGGAAATTTTAATCAGTTCAACATCAACAGTGTGTACGTCCATGCAAATTTTATTTTTCACTTTTAAAAAATGGTTTGTTTGATTGGCATACGACTTACTTAAGGTTATTTTACTCCTGTGACGGCGAGCCAGCCGAACCAGTGGATTTGTCCACTCTAAATTAGCGACAGTGGCAACTCAGAAGACGCCACGATATATTAACAGGGAAAAAAACAAACAACAGTACACCACAACATAAATGCCATAAATGATTTCTGTTTTCGTCCTTTCTGGTGACACACGTAAAGTCATAAGAGTAAAATAACTCGAAGTACCGCGTAAAATATCAACGAATTAAATTGTCTTTCATATAAACATACATATATCAAACATGTGGCTCTGTACACGTCGACAGAACGCTAGTCGTGTGGAAACACGTGTCAAATTTCTTATTCAATTTCCAATTATGCCCTTAAATGTTCAACGAAGATCATTTTCAAACGGACAAACGGAAAAAGCATGATGATACCGTTCATTTCCCGTAGCCTGATTGTGGGTTTTTTGTTGGATTAAATTTTGTAAGCGACCGCTGCTTATTGAAGAAGAATGTGTGACCCTATTCTGATGACACAGAGGTGGAACAGTTTAATTGCATGTATGCCCAGCACGACTACCTCATCTATCTCCAGCTGACAGACTTAGCAATATTTTGTTCATCTCTCATCTGAGAACCGCGCACGTGTAAAAACTACTGCTGTATTGCCCTTTAAATTGCATTTATGATTTTCTAAAGTGTAAACATTTTAAAACTCAGATTTGTTTGAATAGGTTAAGTAAGATTTTATCTTACCTTATAAATCTCTACCAGAGATCTGCTGTTTTCCAGTTTCTTTATGTGAATGTGCAGGGACAAAGATGACGAAATATACACCAGCTGCTGTTAAACTTATAATGTGTATTTTTTACATTTGACATTTTAACGGTTGAATAATACTTTCTTTAATCCTTGAATATCTCTCCTAAATTTTTATGTTATTGTTTGTTTTGATGTGAAGGATTACATTGTATCTTTTATTGATGGGTGAACGATGTTATTTTTTTACATTGTACGTTGTAAACTAATTCTAAAAAAATCATGATCAAGAGCAATTTCTGGCACTTCGAATATCCAAAATTGTTTTACAGTAAAGGCTAACTTGGCATATGTTTAATCTTATAACCAGTCTATATCATTTTGAAGTCAATATAAAGTATTTATCCCCGGGCTGATGTTGTTTTCACATCGCCCACAAATACCAACTATATCTAAGCATCAATTTAATAGACTGCAGTTTTTAGCATTTTCCCCTGTTACTTTCTTAGTCATTATTTGTTATCTCTATAGATCCCAGACCAGCAATTATGATTTGTCCAGTACAGCTTAGATCACGCCATCATTCCGATAATTTATTACATTTATCACACACTTGCTCGATATACTATGACAAGGCTATGCATTTCCCACTGTAACACATCGATATTAAATCGATATAAGTACCTATGTTGAATTTTCTACGTTTGGTTTTCTGGTGTTAAACATTGCAGAATTCTTAGGAGATGTAATCAATGTAAATTGCTTCCTTGGTCTAGAAAAAAACGTTTTTTTAAAGAGCTTATTACATCTGTAAGATTCTGATCTAGGCTTTAAACACGGACACTATCGCAAGGAGCCAATTAACCATTTACAGTTTGATGCCATTTTGATTGATAAATTGATAGACGGTTGTTTATGTCCCTGTCAAAGTGTGTTTCACTTATATGCCAGCGATGTATTCCAAGAGCAAGACAAATTAGATTCGTTCGAGATAAAATGCCCGTCCAGTGCTAAGTATAACAGTATCAATGAAAGCTCAACACATGCTGAAATAAATAAAATAAAATGAAATTACATAAAAACAACACAATCCAACTGTTTCCGGTGATGGTTGATTACAATGTGTTACAAGAACGCTGTACTCTTCCTTTAATGCGTTGATGATGCTTCGATGTTTAGGAATTGATAATGCTGCAGTAATCCCCCGGTGCACTAAACACTGGTTTCCATATATGGAAGAAAATTTGTTTGCTGTGTTAATATTTTACGCGTTACTCTCTTTATTTCACTCATGAATCTTCGTCTGTCATAAAAATAGACGAAAACAGAAATCCTTTACTGCACTGATATAGCACGAGAAAGGAAAGTTTACAAAACAAGGAATTGATTGTATAATGTCCTAACTTGAGATTTAATGCACTGGAAGCTCCATCACGTGGCGCTGTTCAAGTCGACAGGACGCCAGTCATCTGGAAATAAAGGTGTAAATTTTCTAATCCAATTTCCAATCATTCCCTTATATGTTCAACAAAGATCATTTTCAGATGGACAATTTTATTATTGACCAGTGTTTTTTTTATTTACGCACATCATGTATCCCAATTGGATATCAGGAAAAAGCATGATGAAAGCGTTCATTTCCTGTAGCCGGGTTGTGGATTTTTTGTTAGATTAAAATTTGTAACCGATCGCTGCTTATTGAAGAAGCATTGTGTGGCCCTACTCTGATGACACAAATGTGTGATATAGTCTTATTACATGAATGTCCAGCGTGAATACCTAATTGATCTTTGGCTGACAGTTGTATTGAGGTGTAAATTAACTAAGTCAAGTCGTTGTAATATTGCACACGACCTTGTATTGTATCCACAACAATAATGAAAGCCCTTTGTTAAGGGTCTTTATCTGTATCAAGATGAGATTGGAAAGTCCATGATACTCGAATACACTAAACATTAATGAATGAACCTACAGACCACGTATAACATTAGTTTTGAATATTTGCGAAGATGGAGGCTGTGAAGTCAAAGCGTGTGGTTTGACCCTTTTCTCCTACATGACGCAGTGTTTCAGTACGCGTTATTCGTCAGGTAGATTTCACTGTGCACTTGTCTGTTCGGAAATCCAACTGACACCTGGAATTGGTTATCAATTATGTAATTTGTTGTTTGCTCTGAGAGAAAAATCTCACTCTATAATACTGATTCATTTGTACTACGTAGCGTGTAATTACTTCATTGGATTTGATCCATGGCGATATTGCGAAAAGTAGTGTATTAATATCGGTTATAAGTTTGTTAAACTTACAGACCGACACAAAATCGCATATGACACTTTTACGAGTATGGTTGAAAATAGTACTCAAGCATTACCAAATATTACTTTAAAAAGCAGCGCCAAAGGATGTTTCCATTAACATGTGGAATATCGCCTAGATAATGCATACGTAGTGATAACAATAACTGTTATGAACAGACTACAAGACAAAGATTTATTTCCCCAATTTAGTTAAACATTTCCCCGACAGAACACGAAACGCCTAACACGCAAGTACTAAAGAGACATGCTCACTATGACATCAACTTAATGGTTACGTTATTAGTTAACAATAAAAGGTGGGAATTTATGCGATACTCTAAACTTCATGCGGTCCATGGAGAGATACTGAACAACCAGTAATCCACTGCAATGGAGTGATCTGCATGGTGGTGTTCAATTCAGTTTCGCATCAGCAATGCTGCTCATTTCTCAAATCGGTTTATCCACAAACATTCAGTCAGGACAGATAATGAATGCATTGCTATTCTGCTGTATTCCTGGTGAAAAGGAAATATCGTCACCAACAGAGTAAAATTCGAGAGTTCAAAATTTAAAAAAGGACGAAAGATCAACCGAAAAAATCACGTATATAGGTATTTGCATTATCAATCTATATTGTTTCCATTCCCGAACAATGTGATTGTCCCTATTCTATAATTAAATAGAATAGAAAATTCAAATACTAGACTTTACAACACTTGGCCATCAATCTGTCTGGAAGGGAACTTAGGCAATCATCAACCGACAGGAGAAGTCAAATGTTCGAATTCAGCTGTATTTTGTTTTTAACCCGTCACGCGAGACAAAAAGAAACACCACCGTGGCAGCCTGGAGTTACCTCTTTTTACACACAATTATATAGTGTCCAAACCAATACTGTTGTGTCATTGAAATTTATCTTCAGACAATGAATGTGTAGGTTAAGGTGATAAAACGTAAAGATCGCTAGCTTAGCATTACTAAGAACAGAATTAACCCTCTTAGTTCTCGTGTAATTGTTCCACTTCCAAATTTAAGAAAATCAGATGTACATGTAATTCAAGGATAAACATTATGGTCTAGTCACTAGAGGTAATTCAAGGCCGTAACTATGTCTGGAAAAGAAATGAATTTGCAGGCGAATAGTAGAGTCTTAGTTAAAGACACGGATGAGCCTATTATGGAAGCCTACATGTATAGTAAAAGGATACAGTTAAGATGTTTATGTATTCCCTGCCCTGTGCTGTTGTTCCTGAAAGTTCTGATCAAGGTCTGACACGTTTTTCAAGTTCTGTCAAGGCTTTATACGGATGAAGCGTGGACGCTGGGCAGCTTTGGAGCACGGTTGTGCCCACGGTATAAAAAGATAGCCTCCAAAGCAAAAGCTATCATTGTATCCTGTGATTTCGACTTGACAATATCATGAATGCCGTGCGCGCCGTGTCAGACCGTAGTAGAACGCAACGCGCTGTAGCGCGCCGGGCCCGTAAACCGTCACACGCCGGGACGCACCGTGACTGAACGCGACGAAACGGCTACCATACAACCTAGCTTGCCGTGAGAACCGTGACAAAACGTGGCAAAACGGGACAAAACGCGCAGCAACCGCGAAGCAATCGTTACAAAACGCGCACTAAACGCGGCAGAACGTGACAAAACTTGAAAGAACCGTGAGATGCCGGGAAATACACATGCTTCCCGTCCCACTACGGACCGCCTCCAAGTTTTGTTACGGCCTATTACTTACTGTCACGTTTTGTTGCGTTCACCCCGTTTTACTACGGCCTACTAGGTTTCTCATCCACACCGTGACTGCCGTGGCAAATTGTATGACAGTTTAAAAATCGGGCCCGGCATCCACGGCAATCGCAGCCTGTCACGTTTGCCCATTCCGTCCCGTTTTGTCCACGGTGGCCTGAAACGTGCTTGCCGTGGCCGCCGGGAACATAGTGTAAACGTAGCATAAGATATACATTTAACATCCTCTCAGTCTACCACCAGTCTGCCATGCAATTGCCTGAGGTTAATTTAGTGCAGGGGAGCAAATGGAAAGGGTGTGACATTATAAACTTCCAACTGATCAATGCCAACAAACTTTTCCTTTAATTGAGATTATTCTGTAACCAAGGTCAAGTATTCTTGCTGTTAAGCAGAAAGCGTTTCTGGGAAGATGAGTGACCTGAAGGGCTAGAGTAAAGTCCAAAACATACGAGAACTAATGCCTTCAACACTGAAAAGGCATCGTTGGCAAACTATTTTTCTGCTTTTTATCCAATATAGTGTGAATCCAAATATGTTATGATTGATATTTTTTAACCCCTTGAGACGAAGCAACTCGTCGTGTTCTGCAAATATTAGCCAACAGCAGAGGCCAATAATTCATCTGGTTAATAGGAGCGCGTATGATGCTAGTGCGGTTGTCTGGTGATGCGGTATAATTATGCTGATGTCATGTTAAGACCCAATCAAGCAAATAAACTCAAACTTTCTGACAAAATAACCCAATTGCTGTAATAGAATACTTAACTAGCTTAAAGTAGGTCGAATAAATTCAGGTATTCATTACCTGGGACTTCAATGTATATAACTACTCTTTCCGAAAAGAAACACGAATGGATGGTTCTACCTGATCGAAAAAAAACTTATGTTTATCGGTCTGCGATAAACATAATTTTAAAGTGTTTTAATTTGTCAATCTAAACTTTTTTTACGCGCCAATTCGGGATTTATGTGGTCATTTTAAAGCTACACGATTGCCCAGAAACTGTTGTCTTTGAAACTTGAACATTCAATCATCGAACTATGCCATATCCGTGTGCGTTCAGTCCTTCATAATTGTCTCGAAGATTCAAAGTATTTGTCGAACCGCTGAGCATTAATGGCATCAATTAAAATTTCGTTAAGTGCATGTTGATTTCTCAGCATAATTGTGATATTTCCGTTAATACAAACCTTATGTTGCACAGTTTTGAACTGCTATTGTTGGGCATCAATGATACTGTGAGGATCAGCTAATTTTACATTAGATCTGGTGTGTTTTGTCTACCGCGTATTCTAATTTATCTAATCTCATTTAGAACTGAAGGGAATCCGCCAAGGACTCACTGAGAGAGAAAAATCGTAATAGGCGTATACGTGTATTGTAATATCCAGAGACCTTAGCTATAACACCAATTACTGCTGATAATGTACGATGCGACCTGCGGTAAATTGATTAATTGCTTTGCTTTATAAAAGGCTACGTTATCAAATATCCTTTATTATGGTTTAAATTATCGGTTGTAATCCTTTATAATTAAAGTATTTTTGAAGGCTCATGTCTTACTAGACTTGACTTAAAGAAAGCGTCTGTCTTTATTTTTTTTGTTTTGTTTTTAACAACATAAGAAACACGTGCAAATGCTGTTGATATGCATCTGCGGGAATATTATACGCCAATGTTTTATCAATAAGAAACGTCTGGACTAAGATACCCTTTAGCAAAACTTAGTAATGCAATTTAACCACCATTTCAAAGCAATGCAAAGAATGTGTTTTGAATCAGAGGAAAACTACTTTAAAAACAAACGATATTAGAATTAAATGTTAACTAAGATTTTATTAAGAAACGTTTCGCTTTCTATAGAATCAAGTACATTAAATAAAAGGTTCACAGGGAATACATGCAAGAAAAAATACACTTCATATTCTTATAACAAAAACAACACAAAATATACGGTCAAATGTCATTTCGGTTCCTCGACAACTTAAACAAGCTATCACGTCAGCCATCAGTCCTCGAATGTCAAAACACACGTATTCATCCTCGTGTCTGGCTATAAATGATTAAAAACAAGTATTGAATCTCTGGCTAGGCGTCAATTGAATGCAGCTTCTTCTTGGTCGATCATTGAGATGTAAAGTAGGCGTCTGGCTGATTAAGAGGATTTTATGGGTTTAGGTGAAATGGGATTGTCCGGATGACGAATACAGAGAAGACGCTTTACCTTTCTAACAGAAAGTTCCTTATCCGACAGAAACAGTGTAACAATGGATGACCCTCTGGCTGAATTAATCATGTAAGAATATTCCATTTAAATCATATGAATCTCTCTCTCTCTCTCTAAGCCAAACTGAACCTCAAAGGATTGCCAAGGCTTCTTTTAAAAGCACCATGGCTTTGTCTTATTACGCTGCGCCATCGAATCCCAACAAATTCAGAAAACAAAATCCCGAATTTTATTTTATAATTTACGCCAACAGAATTATGTTACAAATATAAAGATTTGTACACCCTTAGTGGCTAACGTTTACATATAATTAAATATTAAAGTTTTCTTGTCAGTTTTAAAGTATGCTCGATTTTCTTGTGTGTTGTGTTAATACTACTGCCAGAACGTAACGATGAAGGGACTTACGAAATGGAGACAAAACAATGTTCTACCTACTTTAACCACATGTGTTACAAGTGTTACGAGAATGATTATCAGTGTATAGTTATTCATAAGTAAATACAGATTCTAGTTTTGAGACCAGAACCTGACTTATAAGTTAGAAAACCTAATAATCGAAGTCCAATATGGTAAAACTTGCCTGATTTTCGGTCTTATCTTTCACTTGTATAAGGGTGTATACGTCGCTCGTACAATAAAAACAACAACGGACAACGGGCCACACAACAGACGGACATATGGTAACAAGTTTATTAGGAATGAAACCACAGACGAATCTGGTTTGTGTAGCATATGAACGCCACGGAAACAATAACCTTTTCTCAATTTGGATTTAGAAAAGCCATTGAGGCATTTGTATAGGGTAAGAAAACAACACAAAAAGTGAAATGAACCTGAATATATAGTATTTATTTCTGAACAGTATGAGAGGCCATTGGCCCAAATACATGCTAATACTCATAATATTGCATACGTACATCAGGACATGTTTAAATTGAAGCAATATATCATTTTACAGTACAATAATTATAACTTCAGTTTCTTTTCTCTGATTTCGTTAAATAACAAAATGTTGCTAAGTTGAAAATTGTACTAGGTCTTCTGCTTCTGGGGCCGAGGGACTTCACTTTATTTGCTGTTTCCTGCCAACATTAGAGCTTCGAAACAACCGTATATAAAATTGACTAATTTCATCTATCCATTCGTATTCTTTTTTTTTCAGTATGGTATTGTTAAAAAAGAGATAGATGAAAACGTTTCACGCGTTACATTTCTTTTAAGAATATTTGTTTTGCAGACTTTTGTCCAAACACATGTGAAGCTAAGAAGTCTTGGGAATGCTGAGAGTTTGTCTGGAAATCTGGCTTGAAAAGGAATTAGTGTTACTTTTTATTTAAACTAATTTGATTTTAATAATGCTCTCGACCATGAAGACTACTCGAACAAATCCTAACCTGGCCAGATTTTAAGACTGGTAGACAGCTTGACAGAATGGTATTCGGCGTTGTTAATTGAGATAAGAATAATGTTTTCAGTTGGACTTTTTAAGGAGGGTTAGAGAAAGAGAAAGGATATATAGGCTGTCATTTGCATTGTATGACTTTAAATAACAACAAAAATCTGATGTCTTGTAAGATTTAGCTTTTTCTTCAACACACGTACTCACTTCGTATGTAATCCACATCACTTGACT
>JAVFBZ010207938.1:0-13323 GCA_032466195.1 Katharina tunicata
TCTCTCATGATACTGGTGACCAAGCTACTCTTACAGTTAACATGATTAAAGAAGAAAGCCGGTCTCTCTCATGATACTGGTGACCAAGCTACTCTTACAGTTAACACGATTAAAGAAGAAAGCCGGTCTCTCTCATGATACTGGTGACCAAGCTACTCTTACAGTTAACATGATTAAAGAAGAAAGCCGGTCTCTCTCATGATACTGGTGACCAAGCTACTCTTACAGTTAACACGATTAAAGAAGAAAGCCGGTCTCTCTCATGATACTGGTGACCAAGCTACTCTTACAGTTAACATGGTTAAAAAAGAAAGCGGATCTCTCCCATGATTGGTGCTCTCATTGTAAGGTGGGGAAACAGGAATAATATGCTGTGTACCCGTTTATATTGTTTGGTCATCAGACATCAGTAATCAAGGCTATCAAAATCACATTCTCGGTTAATTTTCTAAGATGTTCTGCTTTGCGGCCCAAATCCAAGTCACATTTGATTATTAGACCATGACTGGAGGTTCGCGGCCATTGTTCTCTAGGTCTCAGCGTTGATTGGCTAAGGACTAGTTACTTGGACAATCAGAATGAACTTTCCTTGTCCTGAGAAAACGCTGTCGTGTGTGGCTCAGTCATATGTAAGATGTGAAAACCATGGCTAAAAAAGGGAAAGTTTTTGGGAAAAAAGGACAGGATTTGGTAATAGACTTTGAATCCGAGGCTTTGACATTCCCATGTGTACTTGGCCTTCTGATCAAATGTTTTCCGTGAAATAGGATATCTGTGTTTGAATGTTAGTTTGCTTCCATTTTCAGCATGAAAAGAGCAAGTTCCTTGTCAGTTCTCAACATAAACAGTGATGATATAAAACAACATGTAAGTTATGACAAGCTCTGTACTTTGGATAACTATTGTCTTGTTAGGTCATTTGTTTTTGTTTATTTCAAGCAGGATAGTTCATTTTTTAGAAAAATACACAATTTAACTTTACTTGTTTAGTTTTTGAGGTTATTTTTTGTAAACTGTTAGCTCTCATGTTTAAGCATTGGTTAGGCCTTAATACACTAGTCTAGTAAATAAAAGTTAAATCAAAGTTTTAAAATCTTTTTTTGTGTTTGCTTTCCAGGAAAGTCGGCGATCAATCGGTGATTTAAGTACAAGAGGAAGAACAGCCAGTTCGGATCAATTATCTAGCCGACCTTTTTAGCAGCCACCATCTAGCCCTAGTCAATAACCAATTCTCTTAGTAAAGCAACAGGAAAGTGACAAGGTTGGGCTGATTTGGGGGTCCTCAAAATCCTTTACACATTCATGAAAATTGGCACTTAATATTCCAATTCTCTTTCCAATATCATAACCTTTAAATATATCTTGAATATTTGTAGTGATTTCTTCAAGTACTTGTGGTGTATTGATATTGTTCACTCTCATGTCACTTCTATGCCTTGTCACTATCTTTAGTTGTTAAAAAAAAAACCCCATTTCTGTACATACTATTAAAGTCTCTGCCATGGGCTTATGTGCTAACAGTGATATTTATATAAGTATATATATAGTAAGAGACGGCAACTGGGTGTATATATCACGAAATAGATTGAAAGGAAACGGAACAATTTATTGTGGATTAATATTATTTGTCAACTATAATTTGATAGCTTATAGTTACAAAGGCATATCATTTTTTGAAGACTTTATTAAAATAGAATTTTCTTACACTGATTATAACTGACACTAATAATAACTTTGTTCCCATGGCAACATATTGATGCCAGTTAGTACTGTAAACTTCCAATGTTCAAGGAATTCTTAAAATATAAAGTGAACAAATTTCCCAAAGATATGTTTTGTGAACTGTGTTTGCAAAACTTTCTACAAGTTATTACATGTAAGCCAACATCATTTGAAAACTTCAGGCATTCTCCTTAAAATGGAGGATAAATAAATTCATTTCGTATTTTCGTAACATCGGTCATTGGGGTTATTCAATTGAAAACATGCTTGGCTAAGTATACCTTAAGATATCCTTGAACATTGTTTTGTCATTAAATATCTAGGACAGCCATAGTATTCAACATGCTTATATCCTTTATCAGTAAAAAATGATTTGATACATTATTATTTATAAACTGGAAGGGAATTCTCATGTATTTCCTTTTAAAAAAATTTTAATTTCTGTTCTCAACATAATTGTAAACTGAATGCAGTGTATAAAGTGTAGCTGTTTTATACTGACACTGGCATCGTGCAAATAGCAGATTACTTTGTAAGGTAGACTAAAAATGATCCATTGTTAGGGGCCTTTGTCCCCAACTGATAATGCCAGAGATATTATTGTCCGCGTTTCTATTCTTTTGCTGCGATAAGTCAATGGAAGTGTAAAGTTATTCATTTCATGATTTGTAAATGTGGATATAAATGTACATAATATAGAAATTCTAGTTTTGTTTTCAGACTGGGTTTAGATCATGGAATGCCTTTCGTACCCATCTGGTATTATTGGTTTCCCCGCTTTTCCTTTTGACTGATGATACCTATGATAAGATGGTTATAAAACCTCTTACATAGGGGCCACTTTGTTCTGGGCGGACTGAGAAGCTGAGTGAAATGTTGGGATTTGATCCACAGAATACATAAAAGATTAGTTAGTACACAATGCTCTTACATTCACCGGATATGGTAGTCAGTATCCCATAAATCAATTTGATGATACCTGCGACACTTTCGACCCATAACCAGCATATAGTTGTGTATGTTTGCATAATCCTTCAGTCCCACAGCCCTATATCTTCTTAATGAGTCGATGCTACAAATACCTGTCCTCTGTGTTTAGATGTATGGTTCTGTGATCGGAAATAAATCCTTCATGCTTTTATTTGACACG
This sequence comes from Katharina tunicata, assembly GCA_032466195.1. NCBI lineage: Eukaryota > Metazoa > Mollusca > Polyplacophora > Chitonida > Mopaliidae > Katharina > Katharina tunicata. Next base: position 2,873 of record JAVFBZ010207938.1, read on the forward strand.
TTTTGTGATTATTTCAAGAGCTGTGATATCCAGCTTTGGTCAGTTTGAGCTTTCAACATTGTGTGACGAAAAATGTCATAAACCTATGTCTAATTAGGGATATACTATGGAGGGGTTAGAAGCACTCTGCATATTATATCCCTGGTTTAATGGAAATGGAGTAAATTGTGAAATATTGCAAACTTGTCTTTCAGAAGATCAGCCTTACACCAAGTGTACAGTGTTCATCATTCTGTATTGTTTTTGAGGAAATCTGGACTATTTATTTGTTTGGTCTTTAGCCCTCGGAGCAAAAGTTTCAAGCTTACATTCATACTGTCATACTTTGCACTTGAGGTAAATTATCTTTTCAACAGAACTGACTCCATTATTTTTGGTTGTGCAGCTGTCGCCTTTTATGTTGGAAACACCATCGTCATATAAGTGAGCATGGGGTTAAACACCTATCAATCCAAGAATTTACTCCGATATTTCCCTTATATAATAAATTTGTCAGTTTGTGGAGGAAACCTTATCAAGATTTCGAGAAAAGGCAATACATGTAGCATGTAAATTATGAAAATAATATGTAGATATATATACAATATAAAAAAGATTTGCAACCTTTACCTGGATACAAATTTGTTAGTTCTACCGTGAGCCTCTGTAGCTCAGTCAGTTAGAGCGCTGGCCCTGCTAGCCAGAGATCCGAGTTCGAATCCCGGTGGAGGCAGGCAAAATTTTCTTTCTACATTTAATCAAAAAAATAAACATGGGTGATGAAACAGCCACTCATTCCTTGATGCTCTCTTCATTTAAAGGGGGGTGCAGAATGCACTAAAATAAACATGCATAGAAAGGGCGTTGCTTCTTGTGTCTATTTGTTCTGTTTACGATTCTATTCAAACTACCTGTGGTGTACAATGAAGGCTTAAACATTGGACAATGTTAAAGTTCCCTTATAATTTTCACGGCGACCATCATTTGTATAAAACAGTCAATTAATTCACTTTGGCGACGGACCTTGTATGTAATGACTAGGCATTTTGAATATAGCTGTGAACCTCATAGTGAGGCTGCTGAAGCTTGACCTGATTAATCGACCTATGAAGAAATTTAAACTCTTTCACGTGACTTGATTCTCTTGTTGCATTGGTCATTCGGGCCTTATGTTATGCTAAATTTCTATTTTATGTCAATTTTTATTTGCGCGGAATGCACTTGATGTCCTATAGGATAAGTTTATCTACATGGGATATAAGTATTGCCTGTAGCAATAAATATACCGCTAATGGGCTAAAAAATGGTCATTACACTAAAGCTGATAATCGGAGGTGACGGACGGTACCGGAGATAGGCGAAGTTGAACTACAATGGGCAACCATCGTACTGCACTTAAATGGTAAATGTACGAGCTCAAATATTATTGACCAATCAAATCTTTTTCTTGAGACAACTACGTCACACGGCGATGATGACCTAGTTGTAAGGCTGTACTAGGTATACACACATCCAAGGAGAGAAGCCACGCCCAAAATACCGCCTACCAGTGGTCGTTGACTGGGAAATAGTTTCTATTCTGCATATATTTATAAGGGCGAAACAATAATATTCCAATACCACATTTGAGTATGTTGAAGGGCAACATTTCAAATTATAACTGGGTAATTGGAGCCTGGACCCTCACTTTAAAACATTTATAGGATACTAAAAGGAGTTTGTTTTTCTTGTTTAACAGATTTGGTGTCTGTATGCTCTTTGGGTTGGCTTTGATAGGATAATATAACTATTTAAATACGATTTCAAAGGGTTATATATTTCCTTAGTGATTTTAATCATTCTGGAGTGAATTCACTGTTGTTCTTTTAAACATGACTCCTGACGTTTGAATCCTTGGGATTCTACCTGGACATCTCAAATATGTAAATTGTCCATCTGGACCCAGGTTGAAATAAAATGCTCTGACATCTATGACAAACAGTGGAAACTGAAAATTCTCTGATTTCTGTGAGTGTGTTTGGTTGATTCATCCTGGACTTAAGGTCATTTCACTCCCATGACAGTGTGCCATCCCAAAGGATGTACAAAACTACACCTAGTGTCAGCAGCATCAATGGCAACATGGGTCGATTCCACAAAGAAATTTTATTATTTATGTGATTGGTGTTAAACATCATACTCTTGGGTATTTCACTTAAACGACAAAATATTGTTTCAGTGTAAACCTAGAAGAAACCACCCCACAATCTATGCAGCTGCGGAAAAACTTCCTCTATATATGTAAGGTCGAGGGGGAATCGCTGGCAGTCCAGCGCTGAGCCACGCCTTAGCCCAAAAGTTTATGATCATTATTTTAAATAACTCCATTTTGAGTGTAAACCTGTAGGCTCTAATGGTTGGCATTACTTATACTAGGTTATTTTATACATTAACCTGAAAATTGGCTACTCAAATATATTTGAATTTAACCCTGGCAGACATAAATAGTTTAACATCAATATTAAAAAAGCTACTCAAGTAGGATGGTGTGGGCAATATATATATTTTTATAAAGAGCAACCATACTGGCACGGGGATATCAACTAATTAAAGCCGATAAATAATCCATAAAGCCTTGTTATATATAATCTCATGTTCCAGATAAATTCTCAGAGACCAGTTTCTAAATAGACCTGAATCTCTAGTTGTTCTGGATAACCTATAGGCGCATCTCGAGAAAAGGCAATACATGTAACATGTATATTGTGAAGATAAATATGTGGCTAATATGTAACACATAGATATTAGGTATAGGTGATAATAAGCACAACCTGAAAAATGTATCATTTAGATTTTATATATTTTTGTATAAATGTAGAGAAAGAAAATTTCATATGGGTGGCATTTGGTGAATTGTTTTTTGCAGTGACGATATCCTTTTTACAGCTAGCGAATATGTTTATAAAGAAGATCTGCTCGAACGTATGTCTTTTTTATATAAATGTTGTGTTGAAAAGAGAGTGGTAAAAGGAAGAAAAAAAATCCAGTTGGAGAACCCGGGCATCGATCCCGGTACCTCTCGCATGCTAAGCGAGCGCTCTACCATCTGAGCTAGCTCCCCGGCCTTGGCGAGGTTTGGTAAAAAATTCTTTAGAATAACCTGTATCCTCAAAATTACAACATTACACCAGATTTCCCCAATGTTTTGTTCTATCCTTCCTTGTGCACTAATATACCATAACATAAAATCTACCGGGTATCATAAAAATAGAATATCGTGTTATGTTAATTGTACACGACAAAGCGCCCAGTGATTTGGCGGGAAATGTTGGGTCACAACGAGTGGATTACCGTACTGCCTGTAAAGACCTACATGACTATATTTGTGTGAAGAGTAATCAAACTGGCACAGGGATATCGACTAATTAAAACCGATATGTCCTGCCATGTTGTAGATAAATTCATATATATAGACTGGGTAGGCTATACGTTGATCTTGACTTGAGTTGTAGGCCTAATTGTAATCTACGGGCATCTCAAGTAAACTGCCGAGTGAATGTATTAACAGTTGAAGCAGATATGTGAAGCAGTTCAAGCCGATATGTACATGTAGCACATACAGATATGAGGTTTAGGTTAAAATAAGCAACCTGAAAAGAATATCATTTAGACCTAGAAATTAACCCATTATAATAGTCTATTAACGAAGGATAACGACAGTTAGAGGCATATAGCAGAAGTTATCCGATAGACTGACCAACAGGATGGATTTTCGTCTCAATCAATAGATCTTCAGTTTTGACTGAGTGTTGTTCTTCTTAATTGTACGCAAGGATATAATGTAAGTCCTTGCTATAGTAGGTCTCTTCATATTCACAAAAAAACGATGTAAGCAATTTCTTCTTTTTATTTCAATTTTAACTAGCCATATAGGCCTACCGGTACATAGGCCTATCTATCGAAAATATCCCCCATGTGTCTTACTAGACAGCATACATGATTTTTATTTTATTAACCGTATACATGAATCTAAACACTCAGACAATCTTTCTCTAGGTGGAACACTGACGCAGGGACACTACATAATCAACGTCTTAACAGGGGGGCCTATTCTTTTTTTGAAGACTAATCACACTAGCACAAGAATATCAACTATAATTTAAAAAACTAGAATAAAATTGTTGTAGCCTATACATGAATTCTCAGAGAAAAGTTTCTGTACAGATCTATGAGAAACCTTTTGACATATCGAAACATGGCAATAAGAGTTGGGTGGTGGAGAACATAAACGGTGAATAGATACCACACACTGATATCTTGGTAGCCTACATGTAAACCAAGAAAATTGACCCATTAGTAGGCCTATGTAAAGTCAGGATAACAGCAGTTAAGAGTTATCTGACTGATATACAGAAGGGAGTTTTGTCTGAACCAGTAGGTCCTTTAGAGTTTTGTTCTTCGTGTAGGCTATATACTAGGCATATAGTAGGTCTCCGGGAGAGAGGTTTAAGCATTTTACCTACGAGGTTTTGATAATCCTGTATTAAAGATGATAGCAAACCGGGTGCTCGGCTGGTCATATTGGAATACAAAAGGAATAATGTCTATCTTTGAGTCTTTACCTGGTTCCAAATATGATTGATTATGTATACATTTTTTTTATAAATGTAGAGATAGAAAATGTTGCTTGCCTCCACCAGGATTTGAACTCGGGTCTCTGGCTAGCAGGAGTTATGCTCTAACCGACTGAGCTAAAGAGGCACTTGGTAGAACGAACGAATTTGTATCCACCCAGGTGTGTCTTTCTCTACGGTAAGCACTGACACAGGGACACTGAAATAGTGTCTTATTTTTATCTATAGAGATTACCCACAATTGGGTTTGTTGTTTGCTGGGTATATGCTGATAAACTGGTTCTGGCACATATAGAGCGTTGACCCTACTAGCCAGAGACCCGAGTTCGAACCCCGCGGTGCATGGAGGCAAGCAAAATTTGCTTTCTCTACATTTATACAAAAAAAATATATATTTATAGGCCTAAATGTAGCTAAGAAAATTGTGCTGGACGGTCTCCACCGGGATTCAAACTATACTGAGAATTATTTAAGAGTTGGTGTCACATTGATTGATGCTTATGTGGAGTTCGACTCTTCCATCACTCGGAAGCCATCGAATGTACTGCGCACATCATACGATCATCGCCATTTTGGCGGTAACATTTTCACAGCCTGTGGGTCAAACTGCTAATGTAGACAGTTTCCGTTTGTTTTACATTCAGAACATAATTTACTCTATAAACTAAATATTGTACATCTAAAACCATATGAAATTCGCTCGATTATCCTATATTTTCTTGCGTGTTCATTGTCCATATGGCGGTAAATAGGCTTCCGGCGAACAAACTGTACCATTTTGATACATATTCATACACCTATTACGGCCGTTCTAGGTGATGACAGCCAAATAACGAAAAACCACGCGAGCTTTTCCGATTGACTTTTCCATAGCAAGAGACCATGCATGACCGATAGATTGGTCGATGTAGGCCAATAAATACCCCTGTTCATTAACAAATTATCTCGTATAAATTGTTTAATGTTCGATGATATTTCCGAATCTAATAATATACTAATGATAGGCCTGAAGATGTGCACTTTGTAAATTGTATGCAGAACCCTTCCTTGCATCAATGATTTTTTAATAACCAATAAAAGAAAAGATGCAATATTTTGGTCTTCGGCAAATTTCGGTGAATTTGGGATCAGTATATAGACCATTCTAAAAATACCGTCGAGTCTTTGACCAAGATATTATTATTCTAAAATAGAGGATAAAATCAGTCTCCTTCCGCCAAGTCTGAAGAAAAGGTACCAGCCTATTTTAGTAGGAGCTGGGATATAGTATGGATACTATACCCCAGGTAGGAGGTATTGACTGGCCATCAAGTTGTTCACCTAGAAAGAGTTATCCCTCTTTGCTTTTTGTAGCGAGTAAGTTAAAGGTGAAGAAAAAACCCCCAAAAACTAAGTCATGTTCAAATTATAGACCATACCAAGGTGTTAATAAAACTGCCGTTACTTATTTTTGTAGAATTCGTCGTTTTCAACTCAAACACACACGACTTGAAATACCAAGGTTAAATGTATGGTGGACTTTCTATGTCAGGTTTTATTTTATTCTTTTATAATACCAACATTAATCAACATTTAACCCCAGCGAAAAAGAAACCGTGCAAATGCACAAAACCAATATACAATTATTATGGTAAAATTATAACTACAGGAAATGTAGCGTAAAAAGTCCACCATACATTTTACCTTGGTATTTCAATTCAAGTGTATTTCAGTGGAAAACGACGAATTCAACAAAAAAATGTTACGGCAGTTTAATAGACACCTTGCTAGGGTCTATAATTTGAAAATGACATATTTGGTATCTTCCCCTTAACATGTAATTAGATGGCACTGGTTATCTTCTCTTGACTCGTACCTTTCTCCAAATTGAGAATACCAGAAGATTCGAAGACTCGATGGTAGGGAGAATGATTTGATTTTCTAATTTAGAATTATTACGATATAAAACAGTACTGAACACTGTATAATTTTATGTTTTTGCACTAACAATTCTTACATGTTCAATTAAGTTATTTCCTTATTTTTGGGGGAAGAATTGATATTATAGGTATTAAAATTGCCTACCATGCGCATTGGTAACATTTAAAAGGTAATTTTATTTCTCCACGAGAGTAGCAAAATGGCGGCCAAATTCGAAAATCTCCCTTAATGACTAAAACTTTGTTTTGAAATTGTTGCCATGGAGCAAGTTTTTAACATTCGGAGCTACTTCAAATTATAATATTTTTGATAAGCTACACAAATCATAAAAAAAATAAAAAATGCATAGGCAGGTCAAAGACTAGTTGAAATTACCACATTAGGAAGAACCGGTCATAAAATAAACAAAATCTCGACAACGCAAGGATGTCGGAAATATTCTCTTTCATGCCTTAAAGAGCGAGATTTTTGGCTGTTTTCTCAAAATTGCCCTATATATTAAATAGCGAATTGTTCAAATATTCCTTAAAAACCAGAAACCGTTTTCTCAACAATTATACTTCTTTTGAGTCCATACTTCTATTAATTCATACAAAAAATGTCATGAATGTTGAATTGGCAGAAATTATCTAAATATACACTCTTATAAGATGACAATTCAAATTTTAGTACTTTATATATAAGCTGACTATTAATCATCAAACAATCAGACGAAATCCAGAATATTCTCAAAGACTTTTTTTTAAGGTGGATTTTTTAATAGGCCTACTTGAACCGCTCTGTTACCGTTATTATTCAATTTTAAAGAAATACGCGCATAACAATCCCACTTCTGATGAAAGTGGGTCATCTTCAAAGCCAACTGGCGAACCTTGAAAGCATTTCATCAGCACAACCTGGACCTAGAAGGTTGGCCAGCCTTACTCGCTAGCAGAGTTGTGGCGCCTCATACCTCAATGTTGAAACCCTCACAGAATAACAAGGTGGACTTAATTGTATGGATTAAGTCATTGCTTCAGCATCCAGTTCTGGTATCCACCCTGACCAATGCCTATCTAATTCTATTACAGCATAAAGCATTTAAACAGGGCTTATTCGTCTAAAGAATTATTCCACAGATGTAACATTAGAAATTTCAGAGTTTGTTGCCAACTGAAAATCTGTCTTGAGTTTTGAAAGGTTATTTTCATGCATCGTCGTCCGAAGTCTCATAGAAATCTGTTGAAAAACGGGGGGCTCTACAGCGATAGGAAAGCCGGACATACAGGCGCAAGTCAACGAGTCCATGCCATAAAAAAAACACACAGAACAATTATTTAGTAAAACTACCACTTTTATTGACAATGGCTCATAAATAGACATGAGGCTGTTCGCGGCATGCTTTTTTTTTTAGCTCATCTGCATGCCAGTACAGACAAAACCTGTACAGATAAAACTTCAACAATGCCAGCATTGGGTCAAAACAACCCTTCTTTCAGAGCTACTTTTGATTCTCAAAAAGAATGACATCAAGTGAAAGGTGGAATGATTATAAATACCTCGACACAACAAAGAGCTGACTGATCTATTCATCATACAACATTTAAAAAAAGAATAAAAGTCGACTAACAGTTAAACTTAACTGGAACCCTTTGAGGTCTACCAACATACATGATAAATAAGTTCAAGAAAGATAAGAAACGATGGGGAGATGATTTGATGGTTACACGACGACGAGATGAATCTGGTACTACACCAATCAAAGATTGTTCATGTGACTTGGCAGAGATTGGCAGTCCAGGCCGAGAGGATGGCTTCACAGGAAGGACAGTGTATTTATTGGTTGCTTTCTTCTCCATCAGCAGGTTCCACCTCGTCCTCGCCGTCACCATTAGCGTCATCGTCACCTTCGTCCTCAGCTGCGATTTTCTTTGTGCCGTCTTCCGCTCCCAGTAGCTCGTCGAAGGAATCAATGTAGGGGAAGTTTTTCTTATCGTCCTCAGTCAAAGCTGCGTTACCAGGTCGAACCACCAACTGGCTCTTCATACCCGCTTTCACGGCTGCCGAAGCCTCTACATAACACAAACAAAACATGGGGTTATATTTTTGTCTCCTTTATCATAAATCTTGCTTTTGAAAGGGTTTTGTGACAGGTTTATACCCCAATGACTGAGCAAGAACAATGGCAGAAGCAATCCACCCGACACTGAAGGTGACAATACAGGACCCCACAGCAAATCTGCTTCCTGATGCGAATTAGATCATAGCACACGAAGCTCAGCATTAAACAGGGACCATGGACTATTATCATTTAATGAAATGAAGCCCAAAATACCATCTTTGAACACAATTTCTACAATGGTTGATATACATTGGTTTGTGTATTGCAACATATTCCAGTTTATTTGGTGTCGGCGGTTGGATGAATCCATCTCCACAGTCACCTGTACGTTAAAGGTTAGCAAACAAATGGCTTACCTTGCGGGATGTCTGTGAGGAAAAGGATCTCATCGGCCTTAACTCCAACTTCCTCAACAATCTTCTTGTAACTTGCACTTTCTGTTTTAGCACCAACAGTGGTGTCGAAGTAACCAGACAAACTCTAAAAGTAAGCAATCACAAAATACATGAAATTCCAACTCGATGTTTATGTAATATTGCAATACTCAGCAAGTAGGTCTAGCGTTGTTTTATTAGACAAACTGTGCAGTGCATGAACCAGAATAACAATACACTCGATTTGATGGCCAACTACTTATAATTGCTGGGAGAACAAATGGAAAGTGAATGACTGCTCTATTAAATCACATTGAACACATGTGTTTAATTTCACATACATTACTATAATTTGTATTTACGGTTGTGTTTTATTACAGGCTTAGTTAAACCTCTCCATATCAGTCTATATCCGTAAATGACAATAATCGTTGGTCTTTAAAATATGACTGATAGTCAATATTTTGTGTAATTTTCTGTTTCTCCGATGTCAAACATGTGACGGGAAGGTAAATAAAGACAACACAGACCTCCTGAAGATCTCCCTCTGTTGTATGACCAAAGAGTAGTTTTTGAGATTCCACGCTTCCTGATGAATAGATGTAGACCTTCTTTCCGTCTTCTACTAGCTGTTTGATGGCTGGGGCAACATCATCAAATAACCTGAAAATTCAAATATATATTTAACATCATCAAGCCTTAATATCTAAATCCCCTTGGACATGGCACTAAACATAACAGTGTAGAAGTATAACCCAAGACTAATCTACCACTGAAGTTTCAAAATGATTAGGTTAATATGTATAAAGAAAGGATTTTTTTATATTTAATTGATTTGTGTTTAACGTCTACTCAAGAATATTTCACCTATATGACGACTGCGGTGCCGGTGTATGGTGGGAAACCAGGAATAAAACTACCCTGCGAACTCCGCAGCCACCGGAATACTTCTCTTTTATACCCAAGGTCCAAAGGGGGATCAAACCCATTCCGAGTACAGTGAAGGGGACTCGATTGTAGTCAATCAGGAAGCCACAGTGTGGCCCCAAAGAAATAAAGAGGAAACATATAACTATGTGAGAGCAGATTTAACAAGATAGGCTTCTGATTGGTCACCAAATCAAGATATGTGAAGTTTTGTAATTGTTGGGCAACTTGCTTCAGAGTTGTAAACGAAGTAACGAAGCTGAGGGATGGATGGTACCACTTTTTTCAAGAGTTCAAAGCAATAACAATAAAAGTTAGGTAAAAACCCAATAAAGCTTTGAAAAGTTAAAATACTCTGAAGATGAATTACATGGACAAAGTTATTAAAAAGGAATACCCAAAACCGGATAATTTTTGTTGTTGCAGCAAATAAAGGCATTAAGTTTATCTGTTCTATGATTATTGTTTGTTTGTTTGATTGGTGTTTAACGTCGTACTCAAAGGTATTTCATTTATATGAAGACGGATTCTCCACTT
>JAVFBZ010207960.1:0-13321 GCA_032466195.1 Katharina tunicata
GGCGCTATGATACATGTACAAGAAGAAAAACAGAACACCACAACAAGTTGGCTTGCTGATGACCCTGAACTCAGAGAGCCCCAGGGACCAGGAGGCTCCCGCCCAACCACGCGCGTTTTATTTCTAGACTTTTCGCAAGTATCTATCATAGAATATTGTTGGTATAGATCTTTGTGTAAAATAGTCGATGGCCCCAAACAATTACAGTTTCAGTTTTGGGAGGATGGTTCGGACAACTGTAAGAACCTTTCCCACTCTATCCAGACCTAATCGATAGATATATGTTTTGTCATTTTTAGATCAAAGTTGTTTGAATCAAATAAACATCCCTTGATGCCTTGTAAAAATAAACAATAGACTGACAGAGTGGCTATACCGGTAAAGGTTGTAGATGATGTAATAATGATAAAATTATTGCTAAAAAGTCAGTAGCTTTAAATAATGTCAGAAAATGTACATAGATAGTACGTCGATAAAGCACAAAAAGGGCTTTCTTTCCAGATGGGTTCATGTAATAAAAACAATCAATTATTTTCCCCAAAAATGTCAAATTAGCCAACTGCTTATTACTTATCTTGCTCGGTTATTATGTATAACACCAAAAGCCCTTCTTTTATTTACCTACACAAATTGACCAATAAAAGCATGAGCATGAAAATGCCAGCAGCTTTTAGAGTTAATAAAATGGCTGGAAAAGACTGGCTGACAGGATTTATTTATCGGGATAACACTTTTAGTATCCTGAGGCTACCAGTCTGCCTCATATGACAACTCAACGAAGAACATGTAGCAAATTCCAAGCCAAGCTTGTGGAGGTAATTGTAAGACAGTTTTACTGATTCTGACAACTTTTGGCTCGAAGCGGTTGGAAAATCCATCGTGTACCAAACGTTATCAGTCAAAAGGTCACATCTCGAGAAAGAAAATATGTATAATTGTTGTCGGTATTGTGTGTTCAAATGGCAAAGCTCTCCCTCCAGGATTACTTATCCCACGAGTAAGCATGAACACTACAACAATGACCTCCTTGTTTGAGTGGAAATGACAATGACGTCTGGTGCAACTAATGGTTATCTTGGTCCTGTCCAAATCAGGCTTTAGACGAGTGAAAACTTTATCCATACTCGATGCTCAAGTGAGAAGAAAAAAACAACTCATTTTGAATAATCATAATTCACATTAATCTCGTAAAGGTTTTTACTGTGCAAACGAAAGTAGGGTTGCTCTTTTTAAATGTTTTCTTCAAACAGTAAGCTGCAACCTCGTGATTGGTCAGGATTTGGACCATTTAAAATCTAGTACAACCAAGCAGCAGGGAGTTGAATGCTATTTCGCGGAGGAGCACCCATTTCGACCTATGACTAAACCCCCTTCATTGTGCCACGCATGGGAGAGAGCCGCAAATCCGCCAAATATCCAAGCGGTTTTCCGTTGCACAGGTACACTGTATATGGTTGTTCGAAGCTAATATTTATTAAGAAACTGATTAGTTTATAGCGCCGGTCGCAGATAAACCCCATCGGTCCATTGGTACAGAAATCAATATGAATACTGAGGCTGGAACTAACAAGACAGATCTGCCAATAAACCCTATCAGTCCATCCCACATTGCACCTATATCTTAATTTCAGCCCCAAAAGCTACCTATCAAGCAGGACGATAATATGGGAAGTCTATGACTGACTGTGACGAACAAACTTGAAACGCAGGCTATTGAAGAAAGTAAATCAAAGACGGTGGCACCAGCAAAACGTAAACGTTTATGTCACTAAACAAAGAAAGCAGCATAGTTCTGAAGAATCGGAAGCAGAGTTTGACACGGGGTACGCATGATCCTGATGTTTAGAACGATGATAATTTTTACATTCGAGTCATGTCTTAGAAAGAATGTTGAATATTACATTATTGTTGAATTTCCCCAAATCATACTGTAGCGAGAATTGTACCTGTTCTTACATGCTAAATAAAATTCAATGACGTAGATCGTTTCATTTATCCTATTGTTGATGTCTGCGTTTTTAGTGAATTTTAATCAGATAAAAGTAATGGTACCAAAACCAAAGTCTGTCTCAAATACGCACCTCAGTTCAACCTAAAATTTAATGTGTCTTTTCATTGGGTTTGATAAAATCTAAATATAAACTGAATTATCAATATAAAAATTCCAAACTGAATATAATATTTTAACCTTCATATGTAACGTTAATGGTGGTTTCCCAATCAAACAAACAAATAGTCGTAATATGAGTGTGAAAAACTTGTTTGAGTTCACAAATGGAAATCTCGACAAATTATTATATTCCACATATAGTACATGAAAAGGCTTTCCAGGCCATTCAAGTAAAAGTAAAATGATTGACTTTTTTATGTCCACGAGAAGAAAGTATATGGCCTGTTCCACTGATTTTGAATGATTTGTACTTCTAACATTGTAACAGTATTTAGTTAAATAAGCACCAGATAACAATGTAAACTTAATAACTATGAGTTTATAATGGAAATTTGTGCAAAGAAACTCGGTTTAGAAAGTAAATAAGTCATCATCTGAAGTATTGTTAGCGCACTGCTGTCATAAGGAAACCATACTATAAACTGAAATAAATTGGATTCCGTAAATCGATACTACGATTCGTTTGCCCATACTTGATTATACACATACTCATATTCATACCCATATTGAGTGACTGAGATAGGCGACATAACTTAAGTAAGCCACTTAAAGTCAAGCTCGTGTTTGTTTGTTTGTTTGTTTGTTTGTTTATTCGCCAATAGATAGATATTCATATATACAAAAAACAAATCAAATGATCATACATTTCTATTGGTAGAATAAAGCCCTTACAAAGCTGTTGCCACAGCTTTCGAAGCAACAGGAAAACATAGCCTCTTTTCAATCATCTGCTAAACTGTATGGGCTGAACACGTAAACAGGCATGGGCTGGTAGTTATATTTGTGGACCTAAAAACATGGCGTGGCTTTACGTCATACTGTAAATCCAAAATGACATGTGTAAGTGATTCAGATTTAGAATCGATACACCACTTATGAAGTTTTGATTAGCCACTGTTACGTCTGCTATCAAAATAGACAGAAATTATTATTGTGAACCGAACGCGTTCCTTGACATGTTGGACGGTTTCCATATCAGCAAAATCTTCAACGTCGGGACTTTCTCATTCCAAAGCTATCGTGAATCAGCAAATACATATGTTTGCTACTCAAAATGATCATAGTAGAACCAAACCGAATCACACTTATATAATTACTATTAGCGCGCATTGCATATTTCTCTTATTTATCAATTGTATTCTGTAAAAGAAAGTCGGCCTTACTTTTAGTTACTTATGTTATTTTAGTAAACTGCTGATTCGCAAACCAATCGACTTATAAGGACTTAAATAAATAAATCTAAGACAGAGAGCACGAACATGCTACTGGTTATGATTAGCCATTTATCATTTTATGGTTCTTTAACATTTTTTGTTGTACAAATGATTAAATATCACAAATTATTTTCGTTTTTATTTCGGGGAACTCCTCAGCATTAAAATGTGTTCAGAAACAAGCGTAATGCATGATGCTGAACTAATAAAAAGTTTTAAGATCGTGTTCTTATTTGTTCGTAGAAGTTATTTCCTTTCTGAAGGACTTTTAGTTCCTATGGATTAAACCAGTTACATTCACTTCTCAGTTGAACCGTAGAACATATATTTGATCATTTGTTTATCGTAAGACGCGCATGTTCTGATTGTATCTAATATTTCTTTTCTAGAACTGCATTCCTGTATACGTATTGCTAATACGTACAATTAAAATAAAAAAAATATATTATAACAATGCTCCAAAACAATAGCAGAGCTGCTTAAAACATAGTTTTTTTTAAATAGCCTTCATATTCACGCTCCTCTAGACAGTTGTGCCAGTGTCGCTTATTTGTATGGACATTGGAAACAAACTAGGTCAGTGCCTAGATACTTGGTCTGCCTTTAAGACGCTTCCGTGTCGATAGTTGCCTTAGGGCATAAGTTATTCGGTGGACTAGGCCAATCCATTCATTGTCAATCTCATTTCGTCCAAACAAAATCAGAAAGATCGTGTAAAAAACAGCCTAGCTGACATGCCTGGAAGGTAAGGTTGTACGCAGCCTCTCTTGTTACCACACACAAGTCATTAACATGTCACAATGTATAGGCTGATCAAATGGCGGGGTTTTAAGGTACGCTTGTACGCAGCCTCTCTTGTTACCTTATACAAGTAATTAACGTGTCACAATGTATAGAGCCTATAGGCTGATCAAATGGCGGGGTTTGAGACGTGCTTTATGTTTGTACAATATGGCCGACAAGATCACCTTGATTCGAAGATTTCGTCTACTTTCTGTCCTTTCAGTTTTGGAATCACATAGTTTATCGTTTGTGTAAAGTAGAAATAAAATTAGGTCTTCGTCACATGTCAGAACAAACCCACTTTCAATGCGAGAAACGTCCAGACATCGCTGATATTGCCAACAGATTAAAGAAGGCTAATAAAGATTTACAAATGTGAGTTCTGTCGAGATGCAATTGAATTGTAGCGAATAACAACCCCAGTATCTATTTACGTATACTTCTGAATGCAATTCTTGGTTCATGTTTTCGCTTTTTCTCAGGAGAACGTTATTAAAGAGAGTAAGCGTAAATCATAAGATATAGTTATAGCGAGGTCTATACAGATTTAAAGGCCAACAAACCCACATAACGTCGATATAGAACGAGGGCGATTTAAAATGTCAAATCTTTCTTTATATGAATACATTCAGAATCGATTATAACTGATTAGATCAACAACAAAAAATTGGAATATTTACTATATGAGGCAATAACTATTATTAGACATCCAGGTATAACAAACGAATTAAAATGAATTCGTTCAACTGGATATATTATAAACATTTAATACCAACACACTATTTAATAGGAAATCAATTACCTGTATGACCATCCCCTACTGTAGTGGTCTGAAAAGCTAAAACTTATTTATGGAAATTATGTTGCTAAAAACTTGTTCAAAGCATTGAACACAAATACAAAACATAATGGTGCATCTGAAGGATAAAGTCGATAAAGCAAGATAAGATGAGCAACGTGGTGTACGCCATTCAATCTCAAGATCCTTCCTGTATGGCGTCATACATAGGAGAATCAATACAACCTCTTGCCAAACGATTACCCCAACATAACCGGCCACATTCAGATGGGAATAATACTGCCGTGGTTACATAAACTGGAAACTGGAACATTTGTATAACTTGCTGTATATTTTTTGTCACACCCTCGCTTATCATAGGTTGGATTGGAAGAATCTCCGTATGACGTTGACATTGTGTCTTTCTTGTATAGAATGCATTCTTGCAAATGTTAACTGATGTATTAATGTTCTTACGTGAATATGTACAGATTTATGTACATATATACTTGTCTTGAACTGGTGTAAACTCCGAAACGGTGTATGCATGCTACATTAGAACCAAACCAAAAACCTTGTCATACTCTGCTGAAGGAGTTATGTTAACGTCTCAACGTTGGTATTAAATGTTTATAATCAGCTGGCAATATATCCAGTTAACCGTCTATTATGTCGAATATTTAATATAATTATTTAGATAACATGTATTTTGGATAGAAAGCCTTTTTTCGTCTGATTAGAAAACAAACCTTACTTTAGCTTTCAAACGTTTTGTAAAGCTGGGTAAACCGCAATTTAGGTAATTTACTATAAAAACGAAACTGAGCTGTATGGCTTGCCATTTTGATTGTCAACATTGATCCAAGCTATTTTTAAGCTAATTAGAATACAACCTTCTCAACGTCTATTTTCTGTCTGGCTTAATTTAAACCCAATCAACAAATCAACTCCATTATTGTCATGCCTATCGTGTACTTTTTATTCACTTTTTGGTATATTGTGAAATAGATTTGGTCCTGGGATATATGTATACACCTTGAAGATTGTACAGGAAAAATGTGAACTGCTCTCGTCTTGACAATCCCGCAGTGGGCAGCGTTTGGCTGCACAGACAGAGACCTCGTTGAGACCGCCTGAAACGTATTGCTGTTTCCGCTGAGTTAAACATGTCGGACTTCATTAGTTCATTACATCTTTTACTTTCGACTTGATGTTGTAAATTTATAGTGCACTGATTAAATAAACTATACCGCAATTGTTCGCTTGTTCGTCACATTCTCTGGATGTGGTTATGGTTTAACATAAGCTTTCTCTTCCTTTAAGCGATTTGACTAACGATAAGGTTTTTGTAATTATCTAGGTCCATATTGTCCGCCGGTGTGACAGTTTGCTTGTTTGTGTGTTTGATTGGGATTTCAAACCGCACTTGAGGGTATTTACATGTATGACGATTTGTTTAGGGCACTCCCATCAGTGACAGTTTGCTCATCCTTTCATATTGTCACTCCCAGTCCGATAAGTATCAACAATTATTTAATAAAGATACGATCTATACTACTGTCCCTCAACTTGGTGAGGGTGGAGTAGCTTGTTCGTTACCTTTTCAGTCTATTGTATTATTTCTATGCTGAGAATTATGGCAGGGCTTTTGTATCTGTTGATATGATCGCCCGTGATTTGTAAGTATGGTAGCAGAGCTTTCACGGAATCCCAGTTGACCATAATGCTTAGGTTTAGTTTAATTTCATCAACAAGATCAGATTTACTGTCCAGTTGTGTTCGGCTGATTTGAACAAAGCTAGGACACTCATAACAGTGTATATTCAAGCTGTTATGAATTTATAGTTGACAACCCTACTGAGTGGTTTGTACCTCCAGTGGTTCAGTGAATTGATAAATAATTTAGTATCCTCGCAGACAAATGAGAGCATATCAAGACAGTCTGATATAATTTATAACATTTTATATCCTCGTCCACAAATGAGAGCATATCAAGACAGTCTGTAACGTTTTCTATCCTCGCCGACAAATGAGAGCATATCAAGGTAGTCTGATAAAATCTGTAACATTTTATATCCTCGTCGACAAATGAGAGCATATCAAGACAGTCTGGTACAATCTGTAACATTTTCTATCCTCGTCGACATATGAGAGCATATCAAGACAGTCTGTAACATTTTCAATCCCTGTCGACAAATGAGAGCATATCACATTAGACAGATTGTCTAATCTGTAATACTTTCAATCCCCGTCGACAAATGAGAGCATATCAAGACAATCTGTGACATTTTCTACCCTCGTCGACAAACGAGAGCATATCAAGACAGCCTGGTACAATCTGTAACATTTTCTATCCTCGTCGACAAATGAGAGCACATCAAGACAGTCTGTAACATTTTCAATCCCTCTCGACAAATGAGAGCATATCAAGACAATCTGTAATATTTTCAATCCCCGTCGACAAATGAGAGCATATAAAGACAGTCTGTAACATGTTCAATCCGTGTCGTTAAATGAGAGCATATCAAGACAGCCTGATATAATCTGAAACATTTTTAATCCCCGTCGACAAATGAGAGCATATCAAGACAGTTTGGGACAATCTGTAACATTTTCTATCCTCGTTGACAAATGAGAGCATATCAAGATAGTCTGTAACATTTTCAATCCCTGTAGACAAATGAGAGCATATCAAGACACTCTGTAATATTTTCAATCACCGTCGACAAATGAGAG
Organism: Katharina tunicata; assembly: GCA_032466195.1. Taxonomy (NCBI): domain Eukaryota; kingdom Metazoa; phylum Mollusca; class Polyplacophora; order Chitonida; family Mopaliidae; genus Katharina; species Katharina tunicata. The sequence continues at coordinate 7,682 of JAVFBZ010207960.1, forward strand.
CATATCAAGACAATCTGTAACATTTTCTATCCTCGTTGACAAATGAGAGCATATCAAGATAGTCTGTAACATTTTCAATCCCTGTAGACAAATGAGAGCATATCAAGACACTCTGTAATATTTTCAATCACCGTCGTCAAATGAGAGCATATCAAGACAGCATGATATAATCTGAAACATTTTCCATCATCGCCGACAAATGAGAGCATATCGAGACAGTCTGGTAATCTGTAACATTTTCCAGCCTCGCCGACATATGAGAGCATATCATAAAATATTCTAGTAATTTTGAAGTGACATTTCGGTGCAGATAGTACCGTTATCAAACAAAGTATCTGCATCGAAACGTCGCTTGAAAATAGAAGAAGTTGGAATCCATACAATTCTTGCCTCATCAGCTTCTAAATGCCTTTGAAAGATATTATAAGTCGATCATGGAGACGTGACCACACGAACGATCAATTAACTTGAACAACTTGGGAAAAAACAAAATTCATTCACTAATTTGTTGTTGTTGCATATATTACAACTGTCTTGTCTATGTATTGTGGGAAACCTGAAACAACTTCGAAGAAACCAATCGCGATCTCCAAAGTCATCGGAAATCTTCCTTTATATTAAGGTCGACAAGAGGACTTAATATTATCCCTGGTATAGTTAAAAGGACTAAACATCCCAACTCCCCACCAACAGATCCACTGTGTGGCACCACAGTCTGATGACAGGCAAACAGACATAGAAATGTCATTGTATTCACCCGCTAACCCAGTGATGCCGTTTTCTCCCGTTATAAATCTGGTTTCCGGAGGTGTCTTTTTAAGAAATGTTACAGATTTTGCACAAATGAATATTAGAAATAGGAATTATATTTGGGCCAAAGTACAGATCAATGTTACGTTTTGTTGATCTTCACATCATTTAATCAGAGTTACTGTCCTTTCTAATAAATAATCATTAATTTCATGGCTATTCTCAACATGTATTTGCAGAGCAGCACTTGTCGTTTTTTTCCGTAGTTGTTTTTTTCATAACCTATTTTTTTTACAAGTTATGACTCTTTCATCATCGACAATTACCCATTTCATTGGAGTTCTGATTTCCACATGTTTTATTTTAAAAAATATTTTGAGATATTTTTTTGATTTGAAAGAAAAATACATAGTACAACGTTTCATTGATCTGCGCATATTTTGACTTGAGTTACTACCCGTGCAGACATATAACTATTGCTATTGGGCCAGTAATTCACGTCATATGATGAAAGAGATTTCACCAGATTCCTTCCAGTTCCGGGTACATGCTACTTTTTAATTTAGATATAACATCAAATAGGAAGTTAAAGGTACCTATTGTCCCGTCGGATCCTATAACCGAACCAAAATCAAAAGAAAACTCATTCTGAAAGAGTTCTAATCACACCAGAGCGCAACAGTTTCGAGGATATACCCGGAAGCAAAGCAAAAGTTAGTGAGAATTACAGATCCTATTCTTACATGTTTTTCCAGATCTGTTTTTTTTTAAACAGAATACATCACCCAACAATTATATGAGATATATAAAACTCTTTACGATGCTATGGCAATTTTGTTTTTTAAAACAATCGTAAATCACATTATATGAAAAATATTCCGAGGCACTTAATGGGTTTGATAAAGGTTAACTTCTTTTAGTTTTGGTTGTACTTGGAAAGTTGTTAACCAAACATCCTTATGTTTACCTTCTGTTACTCACGTAATTATGTAATTTCAACGATACAGATTACCATGTATCCGAAAAAACACTTAAATGAATAGCTACTTCACCGAAGACTGATTTATGCGTATAACCAGAATCCGATGCTCAATCGCCTTAATACTCTCAGTTTGTTGAAATTCTCATTTGTCAAAATATATATATATATCTGTTTGTTTTATTGGACCTACTACGGACTTTATTATTTGTTTTGTCTATTCATCAAACCATTCCTTACTTACAATGACAAGGTTTCGGATAACTTTCCAGCAACCGCATGTTTCTGTTTTCACAAATTATTACCATAATTACAATTAACTGGGAGGTATGTTATACTTACAATCGTCAATGAGAAACAAATTTTAGCAAATTTGCAAATGTGAAACGCTTTAAACGCTTTTGGTTTTATAAAAGTAACGATAAACACCTACGTCCAGGCACAATTGGCTTTGTCATTTAGAATCCGTTAACAGTGACATTGGATGCCTAGAATTGTTATATATCAATGCTATTTCACAATGAACAAAGTTACCTCAATGACCGTCCGCATAATGTGATGAAATCCGCAAAATAGATCTATAGTTTTCAATATGTTTGTAATACCAAAGGTTTCACCTTGTTTGCGTTGAACAGGTTATAGGTTGTCTATTGGAGTCGGAATTGGATGTTTTACTGGTAATTTTGGTCGAAATCCTTTTAATAAATTATTATCAATTCAACAAGTTTTTCGTTTGCTTGGGAAATAAACTATATCCTATGGATTACAATTACATATGTCACTGTCTATAAACACTTGAACCTGATTCAATAATTAAATGCAATTGCCATTAGGCCTCAATTGTTTTATCAACGTACATTAATCGAGGTGACATCCATAGGCAGCCCTACGTAGAAACAGGTCGATGATAGTAAACATTTGCTTCTATTAACTACTGTGATTACAGAAAATTCAATATTAAAAACACTAGTAGTAATTGTTTCATGTATATGTTTTATCGAGAGGAGTTAAAGTTCGTCATTTGAAATGACATAAAGTTTCATTCCTTACAGTGTTATTAAACATAAAGAAATGTGCTTTACCAATCCTTTTTACTGTGCATCAACCCAATAACCAGTTTAATACATCAGCGAGAGTAATTGTGGCAGATACGGTTTATGGGATATCAGTAATCAGTTAGATAACAGGTAAAACTTCCTCTTTGATGTGGTTTTTCTCGCGTAAAGTCTACTATAGTCGAGAAAAATATACATCTAAGCAGAAGGTTTAACAGTTATCTAACTGATTTCTTACTATTTTCCCCGGATACTTAACAAGTTGTTCATGTGTTATTTCTCCCAAACGACCGTCTGTCTAGGGACTGCTTTACCGCCCAAACCGCGAACGGTGTGCAACGAGAATGTTATCCGGAAGGTTTTGCCAACATGAAAAGTTACTGAAAGAACAGGAGGTTGACGGGTTTATGTAAATTGGCAGATTATTACAAAGGTGTTATAAGTTTGTCTGCTGTTAGCTGTTAGCTATTCGACAGGGACCATATATAAATTCCAAGGATATTATTTCTCTTGTTCTAGTAAAAATGTCCACAGTTGAAAGCTGATATTTGGCACAAATATTGCCTCAAGGATGCACGTCGAATAGCCGTCATATAAATGATATCGAAATGATATTTATTACGAACATATATGGAGTATTTAATACCACCTATTACATGTCTTATCTACTTCCGGTCCAGGTCGTACAGAAAAGTATTTTGGAATAGCAGACGGGAAAATATTTGAATAGCTGTTTGGACAATAACTCGGTAAATATGAAAGATATCGATTTGAAATTTATTAAGTATGCAGTACTTAATATCACCTATAATATGCCGTATCTACTTTCGGTCCATGTCGTACAGAAAGATGGTTTTGAATAGCAGACTGGAAAATATTTGAAAAGCTGTCTGAACAATAACGCAGTTAGATACCGGCCTGAAATTTATTAGGTATGGTGTACTTAACATCACCTATAATATGTCGTATCTACTTCCGGTCCATGTTGTACAGAAAAGTGTTTTTGAATAGCAGACGGAACGTTATGTGAATAACTGCTTGGACAATAACTCGGTAAAAGATACCGGCTTGGCTTTTACTAGGTATGTACATGTAGTACTCAATATCAACTATAAATTCGCAAACAAATTCAGGTCGATATATTAAATATCAACCGAGTTATTTTCCAAACAGCTATTCACATAATTGTCGAATAGCTAACAGCGAACAGCTTACAAACTTATATTACCTAGATGATTATCCAGACTTGGGTGAAGTCGGCATTAAGGTTGTTAACATTAATAACCCATCACCAGTCTTGTGAATGAGACTACAGCGAGGGCTTTATTTAGTGGTGGCGGTTTTACGCCGTACTTGAGGCTATTTTTACTTGTATGACGCATGCCAGCCCAATGGGCGAAGGAAACCACTCTGAACACAACTGATAGGAACAAACCAGTAAGTGAATGAAATATCCCGAGAACAGCAATGACAAGACAACCAGACGTCGAGTAACATCGTACATTGAAAACATGCAGGTACGAGTTGGTACGAAGGTACGGATACAAACTAGTTATTAAATAAATGTCTACAATATCATGTACATGTTAACAGAAGAACAACCAAAGAAAAGTTGGATGAAACGAACAAATTTATAACACATTCTATGTGTGTTTGTAATTAGGCGCTGAGCATGACAGATATGGTGGGGGTTCAGTGGTGGTGTGGGGTGGAATATCCATGGCGGGAAAAAAACTCTCAATGCCCTAAGACATTAAATGCTGCTCGTTACAGGGATGAGATCTCATTGCCGGTGTAATTGGACCACAGTTTATTCTGATGGATGACAATGCTCAGCCACTTCGGGCTTGCGTGATACAAAATATTCAATATCCTTATCAAATGTTGAGTAGTATAATTTTAATTAGTGCTAGTTGGTTCACTTGTACGGATGACTTTAGTATCTTCTTCCTCTGATTATTTGCGTGAGGATATAAAATCGGTAAGCTCCGCTTTGAAAAATTTGCTAGCATTATATAGCCGAGTCAGTGTGGCAGATACAAGGTGTCTGAATCTATTTTATTGTATATACAGTGTAACAGTGAGGTGACCTATATAGTATCACGCCCTAGTGCCACGCACAGGGTATGATGTTTACTCTAACTGTATTCTATTAATGCACAGAAATCTGTTAGTTTATGCGGAGTTATCTTTATGCGTGTGACATAGATACTTTGTCAATGTAATGTAATGAGACTCGGGTAAAAATTAATGCAGTGTGCTACTATATAATGTGATGACTGATAATTAAATTTTCCTGGTACTCAAGCGAAATCCAGTGTTTTGATTGGTTCAGCAATTGTGTTCATAATTCGATGAACTGGAAAAAAGTGTCAGTCACGCCCACTTGACCGAACTACTTTCAGCTATAAACAACGAAACGAAGAAGGTCTTACATATTAAAATCACTTTTGACATTATTTTTATTGAATAAAATACAACAAACAAGAGAAATAAATGTTAGAATCAGCGCTTACCTTCATGTTGTGACAAATCCTGTAATTTTAAGATATTGTGTAAGGTGACATTTCGTGCAAAGCGAATTAGAGTTTTAATCATAGTCAACTTGCTCAAATCTCATTTGATTTATTTCTGATGAAAAGAAGAGAGCGATGTGGTTTGAATGGACAACCCGCAAGCGTTTTTCATTTTTTCACCAAAAAAATGATGTACATGTAAGTTTATTCAAGGGGTACCACTTGTCGTACACATCAAGGTGTGTCAAGATATATCAGTTTTTATAGATTTGTAGGGAAATATACTCTGTCAAAAAAGAAACGCATAGGTGAAATGTCACAAGAAAGTGTTGAATTTTTT
>JAVFBZ010207971.1:0-13321 GCA_032466195.1 Katharina tunicata
TTTCCTCTCAAAAACATTTGTATACATTACCTTTTCGATTCAATGCTTAGTGGGATATTGGGAATACATATTGCTTACTCCGTGTTAATCCTTCAACCAAAACTCCATGCAAGTCCGGTAACGTATAAGCGAATTTCTATATTTATTCTTGATTGTAGGCGTTACCGGCCTAAACCCTGGAGGGACAGCATCCTTCCATAAGAGCAAACACTCGAAGGTAATCACATCATTTGGCTGTTCCTCCCACTTACCTTAGGAATACACCGGCGTCATCTAAGTGAAATACCCTTGAGAAACCAACATCACTTGTAATGGTTACAGTTCGTGTTCATTTTCGTTTTAGCGTATTATTAATTATTGTGATTTCCATATTATCTTAAAGATTTTTCTTTAAACCTAATATCTAAATCAGTAACGCACCATCTTAAAATTCTAGCAAATGGATTATTTGTAACATGTTCACCATCGCGTCAAACAATGTAGCAGTATTAGCCTACCTTGGACTTATCAGATGTACCATCGACCAAAGACCATCACCCGCAATTGATTGGTATACACGGACAAGTGAAAATTGCTACCACTTCGATTTCAAAAGATATCGAAAATGAATATCTTAGTAAATTAACAAAACTGTAGCTTGACTCAAAAGCGGTAATAGAAAACTGAAAAAAGAAAGAAAAGATCAACAGTGGATCCAACTGTAGTTTAAAAGAAAATGTATTAAGAATTTGATTAATGTTGGCAAACTTTTTGTTCAAGTAAACTGGTTCAGTCGTATTTTGCTCTGATCGACTACCAAAAGCGTCACTTAAGTATTCGATTATGAGGGTGCTTCATTAACTATTCTGCGATGACCTGTGCCTTAATCAAGCGATTGGTGAGCACATTTCCGATTGTTGTGAAGTAGTACAGATATTTTTTTAATGCAGAATTTCAGTTGGAGCAAAGCTAAAACTTTCCAAAATTAACCTTAAATTCAACAATTAAATAACTCTTTCTTCCTTGTCCTTGCTGCTTAATGCCATCTTAATTTTCAAGTCACTAGCTAGATATTGATAAAAATCGCGAAAGGCGAATTGTTTTCAGAACCGGATTAAAATGGCAAAATAGCTTTGTATTGTTCACTGGCAGTGTTTTTTTTTGTAACATCGACAATGTAGTGTGTACTGAAAATTTATAAACTGATAAATTCTCTCTACACATTTTACCTTCTGTTATTAAATAACCAAACTAGTTTATCTTAGGGGGCCGCGCCATCAAGTGCAACACAGTCTAACTGTATTTTGTGAAAGCGGATACATGTATGATTGAGTTCGTCGGGTCCATGGCATGAATGTTATAGGCTGAAAGATACTAACACAGTAATAACGTTTTATGTTTCAGTAATTCAACTTATAGTGGGAAATTAAAATATAATGCTGGATACAAGATTTAATTAGGTGTTTAATTAATAAAGAACGGCGTAGTGGTTTTAGTTTCTTGAGTAACACCCCTGCCGTCATTTTGATACTTTTTGTGAAGACCAGAGACGCAGTAGGTGTCCAAGTCTTTGTCCAGGTAAAAAAAATAATTGCCGTGTATTCTCTTTGCTTAGAAAGTTACTGTCTCAAATAATCCCTATGCACAGTCGTGGACGACTCGCTGGCGAGTTTCCTTTTGTACGTGATCAAGACCGTAATACGCAACATCCATAACAAGGATGTGTTCGGTGTATGGTCACCTTTCTCCAAAGAATGATCAATCTGTGCTCGCAGTATGACACCATCAAAAGTATTTTGACATTAACAAAGCGAATGTTACTTAACCAGCACTTTGAAAGATCACCTGGTCAAGGCCATCAAACTTTGCTAGGCTCGTAAACAAGAAAAATTTTGTCTGATGCATTCTTATCGCACATCAAACTTGTAAGCGTGAACTATTTTATGGGCAATGGGTATCATTTCTGTTCGACCTCGCATACCACTTAAAGTGATCATAGTCAAATATTCAAGGTTAACATACTGAAGCTGTCGTTTGCTTGGCTATCGGAAGTTTCTTTGTAGGGCTTCTTCCATCTATCCAACTGATTCGTACGAATAGGCGTATTGCAATAATACATTTCGTTCATTACTTGTATTGCATTTTTCTTGTACTTATGTTAAAATTCCACGCATAAAGACATGGGTTTGGGAATTTTTTATAAACCAAATACATGTATGGTGGTCATTTTCTGCCATGTAGGTGATCTATAAAACTGCCAACAAAAAATGTCACTAAATAATCAGACAAAGAACTATCACAAAAAAAACAACAGGCTGCGAGGCAGTAAAGCCACGGTAGATAACAAGATAACAACAAACAGATGGAAATGCCAACGTCGATGTATCAAGCTACCAGATTTTTAAGTTTTAATAAAACTGTTTCCGTGTTATGACCATTAGGTTGCAAAAGTTAACCATGGCTACATTGTTTTTTTTAAAAACAAAGCCCTCTGTGTCCTGGTGACCTAAGGGGTGTCAGAATACCGATTTGTTGTGCGGCCCTGTTTTTGTCCTGTTAATGTGCTGTGGTATCTGAGTTACAGGCGTTTCGCACTGGGCTGGCTCATACGAATGAAATAACCTAAAAGGGGAAGATAACCAAAAAAAGTCATACTCAAATTATAGACCAAAGCAAGGTGTAAATAAAAATATCGTTGTCATTTTTCATTGAAAGACAATTGAATTGAAATACCAAGGTAAAACTCTTGGTGTAATTTTTTTCCCCTACATTTCATGCAGTGCTCATTTCATCAGAGTTACTGTATATTATGATGTTGTGCATTATATTTAGCTTTATTCTGTACATTTGTGCGGAGTCTCTTTCCCTGTGGTTACATTTTGATTACTTTGTGTTTATTATTATCTACAAAAAATAAATAAATAAAAAATGGCATAGAAAGTCCACCATACATTTTACCTTGGTATTTAAATTTAAGTGTCTTTCAGTGTAAAACGACGAATTCTTCAAACATTAAATGTAACCGCAGTTTACTAATATCTTGCCAGGGTCTATATATTGAGTATGGCTTTGTGTCTTTGCTTTCTTACCATTTAAGTATGACATAAAACCCCAATCAAACAGACAAACACACACGAAGAAACCTTTCACTTCACATCACAATCAATAATGTCTTAGTTTGTCGTAGTTGGATACCGACTTTCAATCAACCTTCTGTTTTATGTTTGTTTCACTGACTTTCATTGTATTTGCTGCCGAACTTTATGACTCGACATATAGTTTATCTGTTACTATTGTACCAGGGGACGTTAATCACCACAACCCTTTGTGTGACTGCAATCACTTGCGGGTCGTTTTATTATTGTCTCACCAGAGCCATTACCTCCTGTATGATGGTTTTGTCCCCAAAGTTTATCGCGGAAATTCTTGACTTCTGTTCAATGACACAACGTTACCTTCAATACGTTGGTTATTTCTTCCGAAATGTTCGGAAATGTTAAATGAGTATGTTCAGCACAGCTCCATCGCAAAGATTTTCCAGACGACTAAAAGGTTAACATCATTGCACGGCTGGAGCCTTCAGAACTTGTATACAACAGGACAAATAAAGACATAAAATCTATATTAGTGGAACGCACATCCGTTTTCAGCACAGCGTTGGTCTTATATTCTGCGCTTAATTTGAAAAAAATTGTTTGATAAATAGTAATACCGGCATCACCACTTACAACTAAACTAGCATTTGGTTCGTCAATTTAACCGAACAACCAACCACACTTTCTGCCATTTAAATGTATTTTGACAACACTAAAATAAACATGCCGATTTGTCTCCAATAGTTTCCTTGCCTCATCCGTCTTAGTGCTCTCTTGGCTAACGGGCATCAGGAAGCCGAGTTTTATATGTACTGTGGTGTCTTCTGGTGCCAGCTTTGTTCATAGTGGTTCCCTTCACCCATTGGGATGGCGTGTCGCCATATAAGTAAAATAACATTAAGTACAACGTTAATCCAATTAAAAAAAAAACAGTGATTTTGATTTGCCGACTGTAAGGTTATCAAGCTGGTTAGTGTTGGAAAGCCAGACACTAGGTTTATGTATAAAAAACAACTGATCTTCAAAAATACAGAAAATAAAATCATTTGAATTCTATTATATTCATACCACCTTATTAAACAATTAGAATATGGATTTGTTTTACTTTGAAGCATTTAGTATTTTATAGTGGCAACTTTAACAGCGCCAACATACGAGTTTGATTTCTTGGCGCTTTAGACAAATCAAACTAAATTGGAGTTTATCTTACAATTTTAATACAGCTGTGACATAGCCAGAACGACTCCAATGACTTATCGTTGATTGACTGGGTGCACAACTCAAGAAGAAAATGCAGAAAACTATGCCTTTCCCTCACCGAAACATCTTGGTTAGGCTTGTCAATTATACTGAAGAACACCCGTAGCTTAACTATTATGAAAACCTATCTTCCATAGAGCTCATAAATCCTTTAAAAGATCATTCATGATCTCGGCAGGCGTCTGAGAGAATTCAATAAAGAACAGATGGATTTGTAAGCTCTGTTTCTAAATCAAAATGAAATGACCTGGTTTTATGTCGGTCAAAATAACTTTTTTGTTGTAACTCGTATACAGTTTTGACATGTTGAATCGACACACTGTCGTTTAAAATAATCAGAACTATGCAGGTTTAAATCGCCTGTCAAAGTGTTGTTTTTTGCCAAGCCTTTATAATGTAAGCAATTTTCCGCTAAGTTTTTGGTTGACATGTTGAATCACACTACGCCAATGAGGCTAACCGATCAATAGCTTATTGTTTGTTACGAAGGCAAACTTGGACGGACCAATTTCGTTTCTCTAAATTTTGTTTAGCGAAACAATTAAACAGAACCACGATTGTGAAGATTGACCGCTGATGCAATAAAACGTTTCCTGCCATGTCCATAAAACTAGGTCATTTCCTGTTCATTATGAACTGCAGCGAAGGCAGTTTTTGGCCCTTTTTTGTTGCCAAATACTCTTGCTGTGAAAGAAATAAATTCAAATAATAAATGTGTTTATGAAGTTTTTATTTCACAAATCAGTAGCCCACTTACCTAAACGTTCGTAAGCTAAATGCGTGACGTAATCATTATGTATAAAATGGCAGAAGACACAGTGCCAGTTTACAAACTATACAAACTTCTACTGATGACTATTTCTGTAAAGCCTCACAACGGTGTAATACATCAGTGTACTGCTTAACAATTAAAAACGCATATTATCGGTTGAACATTATATATTTGTAATAATGGTCGTTTTCATGAAGATATTCAGCTCATCTGCTAAACTTGAAGGTGGCATAACAGAAAGGTGTATGAAGGCAAGGTTATGATAGACAACAGCGATTACAACAGAAGCTCACTAACGGGACTTGTGCAACTCCCCCATTCATAGTGTACACAATTTAGTACACCAGAAAATAACGAAGAGATCATCTCTGAGCCCTTCGTGTTAATGTTAGAGCGAAATACTGGATGATAGGGTCTGTAAAAAAGTGGAACGAATATCGTGAAATCTTTTGTATCACATGACGTGACTTACAGGCCATATTCTTTTCAAAAGTAATATAATACAGGTACTTCAAAAAACAAAATCTAAAAATGAAATGACATTTCTATTTCACAGCAGGTAACCCTGTTTCATCGCTTGATTTGTCGGATTGTAATAGATTACAACCATGTTTATTTTGTAACTAAGTATCGTATGCCCCAAAGCAATGTATTTAAATATGTTCTGCATTTGTGGTTTTCAGGCTATAAAAATAGTGATTTTTCATCGTGCATCAGTGAGAAATCTGTGTACCCGTTGGTTTTCTCGTGTGATACGTCACGTCATATAGTGTAAGAGGGGTCTGGCATAGTTATAGTAAATTAATTCTGGTCACAACTAAAGGAACATATGAACATAATCCTTCTGGGAGTAAACCTACACTCCTAGGTACTTTTAGGAACATACACATAATATTTGATCTCATATCATAATTCAAACAGAATTCGATTGTTTCCTCGATTGGGCCACATGCAGTGCCCAAGATTATTTCACTCATATGACAGCGCGCCAGCCCAATAGTGGAGGAAACCACCCTCAGCAACCATGGCAAAAAACAAGAACACAGGAGTCAAAGTAATATCCCACACACAATTCGTCTTTCAGATAACACTGAGCTCAGAAAGTACCTGACAAACCAAATTTGATGAGGACAGGATTGTGAATGGCCGTCTGCCAGTATGAATTAAAAATGTAAATATGAAAACCAATTTCTGTTCAACAACACGTTCTGTTAAATAATCCTCAACTGTCGGTGGGGCTTGTTTATATCACAATTATTTGCGTGCAAAACTAAATTATAACTAGTACATGTGTGTTTCATTAAATGGATTGTTAAAAGGGAAGTATCACATTTTTGACAGTCGTTATAGGTTCGAATCGACTGTCTTGAGGTATATAAGAAAGTTTTCCGTTAGCTGTGGAGATCGCAGTGTGTTTTTTACGATGTTTCTTTTCACACATCTTAATTTGTATATTGATGTTAAGATACATTGTAGGTATTTTCTAATTCGTAACATTTCCTCATTAAATCTATTTGCTTGATACAATAATGATCAAACGGTTATTTATTTAGCTGTTTGTTTATTTAATGTGTGTTTAAGACGTGTGGAAAGAAACATCGTAAAAACCACACTGCGATCTCCGCAGCCAACGGAAAACTTTCTTATATACCTTAAGACTGCCGATTCGAACCTATAGCGGATACAGTGAAAGAGGCTGTCAAAAATGTGACAGATGATACTTCCGGCGCATTTAAGCCAGGTCCGTTCACACGGACATTTTAAACCGGTTTAAATGTTAAAACCGGCTCAAAGCCAGATATGAACTGGATGAAGTTAAACCGGCTTAAAAAAACCTAGCGTGCATTCACATGGGCAACGTCAAATCGGCTTAAAGCCAAGTTGGTATTTAAGCCGGTTTAAATGTGGCTATGTGAGCGGGCCTTATCAGCAATAACCGGCTTGTAGTTTATAGATGTCGATAACTGGCACTTGGGTAAATTAACAAAATCACCAGTTGTCATTGAACCTTTAATAGATAAAAAAAAAAAACAGTTGTAAGCGGAAAAAAAAAACTTTTGGTCTGTCATTCTGGATGTTATAAATAAAAAAACGCCACTGCGACCGAAGTTGTTTGCGTATATATCGGCAACATATTCATCACAGTGTCCACAGTTGAAGTTGTGATATGGTCGACTAAATGAAGCCATTTACCATTTATATATTGGATTAATTTGAGGATGTCCTTCACTGACAAAAGTGATATTTCGATGCGGTGTAATAACACTTTTGTTTTTACATTTTCTCATTGCGTTTCTTAAGTATTGCGTTAACAGCCTTCGTTGCTATTACGACGTTGCAGAAAGAAGCACTTCATTTCAGCACACAGAGGTTGACATCATTTGACGTCACAAATTACTTCACCGTTCAAATAACATCATGCTGGTCATAACTCGTCTGGTTTTAATTTTTCTATGAACATTAGGTAAAATGTGATATTTTTTTAATTTTGTCACCGAGGTTAATAATAAAAAGGATATTACATATAGAGGTTTGAATACCATCACATTGCTCACGTGAATTGTATAAGCTATAACCCATTAAAGGTTTCCTTAGACTTACTCGAACAATATTAACGGCACTCAAGCTTCACTATGTAATGTCCTCTGTACTTAAAAGAAAAGACAACTTTTGATAACTTGCACTATGGATAGAAAGCCTGTTTTTATGTTATTAGAAAAAACATTACTTTACCTTTCTAAAGTTTGTAAAGCTGAGTAACCGGCATTCAAAGTTGCATCACTCTACTAAAGGAAGCAGACCTGTGAGGATTGTCATTTTGATTGTCAACATCAACACCAGCTTAGTTTAAAGCAATCGTTGCAATACAACCTCGGAAAGATAGAAAAAAAAAACCCACTACGCCTCGTACAGCAGCATTGAAACAAAGCTACTTTAATGAATGGGCGATGAAGCCTGTGAGCTGTATCAGGGTAACATTGTAGTTCTCCAGTTGTATACCATGTTCTAACTATAACATGTTGCACTGCTAGAGAAGAAAAGTGCAAAATCAGTCTTTGTTTTGCATATGCTGAATACCTGCCACTCACTGTTTCGTTCATTTTTACACGTTTTCCAGAACGTGGACAAAAAAGTTTAACCACGAATCTTATTTGAACATATCTGAGCAAAACTTTAGTGTCTATTTCTTTGTTATGTTGAGCTTAAGTTTTTCATTGTTAGTTATTAAGAACATATTTTCTCCATCCTTCCTTCTTCCGTGGTTATTTATGGATTAAAATATGTTGTCATGGAGCTTGTTGCTGGCGAATATAGGTTGTCTGTGTTGGGTTCTGCACAATTCCCACACAGTTAGCTCACGGGGTTTGTCTCGGAACAACATCAATGTCTTGCATTCCAGTGAACCACACTAATTATCACACTATAATTGGATTTTGTTAAAGAACACACAGACCCCATTCTCACTTCCCCAGGGAATATATGACACAAACAATAACTGCTGAAAACATGTCTGGGATACCTCAGTAATGCTGTTAAGTACACTTGTGTGTATAGAAATATTATTCATTTTACCGGATGTTCTCAAAAGCAAGAAAGTTAAATGGAAATAATAGATTCATGGCGGAGACTAATGTTACAGCCGATGTATGAGTTTCAATGAATAGTTATTAAACTTTTCCTTTAATCCTTAAAGTTGCCGCTTTTGTAGCACGGACTGACGAGTTGGTGCGGTAGGCACCATCACCTGTACAGGAATCTATTATGCGGATTCATTCTACATCAAAGAACACATGTGGGCGGACAGGGAGCGGCATCAGCAAAGGGGTATTAGAAAGTCGATTTGTTGTGGTGTTCTTTTAATGTTGTATGGTGTCTTGTGTGTAGCCCGTGTCATTAAAGGTGACTTTCTTCGCTTGTTGGGCTGGTATGGCCTTATATAAGTAAAATAAGCTAGAGTAAGGTGCAAATCCCAAAAGAAAGAAACAATTCAAATAACACAGCAAAATATTTTGTTTTCATTTTATTTACAGGTAACCATTTGCTAGGACTTGAACTTCGGAAATTAACAGAATTTGCAGTTTTCGTTAAACCCATTGTAGATAACTGGAAAAAGATTTATCAGCCGATAAAACAGTTTCTGATCTGTCCACTGAGAGATTTTGTAAACTGAAGGTATCTCGTCTAAATGGTGAGGGGAACTCTTATTCGTCGACGCTCTCAAACTACACCGAAGAAACTAAAAGAATGCAAGTCTCAGTAACATCTGTTGACACTAGCCAACATTAAACATTTTATCGTTTAAAGACTCAAGCCACACAGCCTGTCGAGTTTCAAAAATAAATACGGATGTACCCCATTTAACCGTGATCAGAAGTTTGATCTTGGTGTTAACGTGTTTTGTTTTATTTGTTTTAATGGCGCATGCAGACTCTGTGTACGAGTTCTATTCGCGACAGTTCATGACACATAAATCTGCACATGTACATATAAGAAGATTAATTTACATTTACATTTACAAAAGAAACAAACCAAAAACACAAAACACACAGACAAAAAAAATAAATATATATATATATAAATATACATTCAGGTGGAGGCAAGCACAATTTTTTTCTCTACATGTATACAAAATTATATATATAAAATACAAATTCATAAATAAAAAATATTTAACCAACGCAGTATACACAAGAAAGAAGTACAATCCGAACTATGCAAACATTATTTTTCTGAACGTCTGGCGAAATTAACTATTGAGAAGACTTTCTGTCGGTTTTTGCATGGATTTGATATCCCTTTCAGATACGGTGAAGATAACGTGTTGTTGACGTGTTTGATGAAAGCAAAGAAATATAGCTGGATTCACGGCGAGAAGGTGTAGGATTTCAGCTAAAATCAGTCTGAATCTGTCTACGCCTGAGGCTGTTTGTGAGAAGGAAATAATGCACCGCTGTGGAGCTACGATTTAATATGTTTTCCAGAAATGACGATTTAATTAGGGCTGATTATTTAGATAGAATCATCCAAAGTACACAAAATAGATTGTTTTAATTAAATTACATTTATCACGAGAACTAAAATAGAAACGGTAAATATGTTTTCAAAGATATTTATGTTAAAATAAATTAGGTATTATGTTTTTCCGGGAACTAAATATATATATTTCTGCAAAACATTGTGACCATCTGTGCTAAACTTGTCATGCTGGCTTTATTTAGCCGAGATGGAACATTATTCCAACTCAGAAAAAAACACTTCACTTTTCTTTATTGTTGTGTCAGCATTGCTATTATCTATGAAAGTGTACCGCCGTCATTTAAGTTAACTACCCTTGATCACGATGTTAAACTTTAATTCAACAAACTAGCATTGTGCTTTCTCCCGTTAAGCTACACGTATCTGATACCATAATAAGAGGGGAGCATTTCGAACTAAAAGCTTTCCCATTTACACCAAGCACCATTTCCTATTACAATGGAGTTTAGAACGGGGCCCCGTGGTGGATAAGTTGGTTAGAGCGTGGGGCCTATATATAAGAGAAGTTTTTCTGTGGCTGCGGGGATCGCGGAGTGATTTTCGGTTTTTGTCCAGTTGTCCGCCATGCACCGGTAACGTAAAAAAAGTCGTTATATTTGTTAAATGGCGTTGAGTACGGCGTTAAACATCAATGAAATAAATAAATAAATAGTTTAGAACGTAGAACAGAAATAGCCACATGTAAGAAAATCCTTTACGCTAATTTTCTTCGAATAAAGCACTGGCGGACTATTCCATAACTCTTAACCATGAAGAGATACATTATTTTGCAGAGGGTAAGTATTTCCCCAGTATCTAGTGTCATGTTGTTTTGTTAGATAGCATATAGCCAAACAAAACAAACAGAAGATGTTAACTATATTTATTAATATCCAGTATGCAGAAATATCAGCAGATTCGATAATTTCTAAAAGTTAACACCTTCTGCTATTTATACACCAGTCATAGCGAATATTTGATTCCCCTGAATATATAATGTTTTTGTTGCTTTCCTCTAAACCAATTTCATGTTTTCGCGTTTGTTTCACTTCGCTATTTTCTTTACCGAACATATTCGATCATACCATCTCCTAACAAAAGGAAAGGGTTTACTGTGGCATATCGTTTCTTTATTCGACATGGTAAATCAGACACGTTTTTGTCTCATCCCGGCATGCAGGTCATGATTTCCCCTAAACCATTCTAATTACCACAGTCTAATTGTATTTTGTAAAAGCAAGCATGACCTATTTTGTAATGTCCTCGGGTAATATATGGCACGAATCCATTCCACTGACAAACTGTACTTTTGTGTAACACTGGTAAAGTTTAAATTCTTTGACGTAAATACATCAGCGACGTGAAAACAATATGCTACGTTATCAATAGAATTTCGAAATTTAATTTTTTCACAATTGGTTCAATATTTGGTATTTTTTCGAAGCATAGAAACATGGTGTACAATAGCGAAATACTGCATATGTCGTCAAAAATAATAAGAAAATAAGAAATAATCTTCAAGTTTTATAATAATCTGCATTGTTGTGTCCAACATGTCCAACATTTATTTCAAGACACACATCTCTGAGTGCACCTGTGTTGAACAGTAATACACCGGGAAAACAACTAGTCAGGAGGCAAATAGAAGTTTTCTGCGGTTTTTTAATTAACCCGGCTAACACGTGCATAATTCGTTGTCCTGACTGACTGAGTTGATGCCAATATATATGGAGATCTCTTTAGAATGCTGCTCATGCTGGGCGATTAGGTAAATCTTTTTATAACATCTGTCACTAGTTCAGCAGGCCGTCTGACAGAAATTAATTAAGGCACGATGGAATGACATGCCGCCTCAAATAAACGACAAGTTTTGACCCGGTTTACCCCTGTCAAGATAATGTTTTATGTAACGCCTTTATAATGGAAGGGTTCTTTTAAGAAAGCCGCCCTCTAATAAGTCAACACACATTTAACAAAAGGGATGGAGACGGAAACGTTGCGTTAATGCAAAATCAGAAGTTTTGTTTGTTTGGGGTTTTACACCTTACTCAAGGTTATTTCACTTATATGAAGGCGTGTCAGCCCAAATCGGTGAAGATAACCATTGTAAACGACGCTAGCAGCAAGCAAAAAAGGACAAAACATTAACATAAAACTAACAAAACAGGACACCCATACACCAAATCAGAAGTTGATAGCGATACAATTATGTGGACGCCGACCTGTTGGGGTGTCCTGTTTTATGATTTTGTCATGTAAATATACTTTGTTGTATTTTTCTTACTACTGTCGTTGAGAGTTGTTGCTGATATCCAACGGACTGGCACATCGACATATGAGTGAAATAACCTTACAACCTGAGTCTGAATCAAATAAACAAATCAAGATATATGCTATATATGGCTCTATATGACACTACGGACTATGAGCTCTGGTGTGTGTACAGGTTTGAATTCGTAAATAAGTGTTTCTCTGTGAGAAAAATCTATCGAAGAGTATTGGAACTGTTTAATATCAAACTCCTTTTTTCATTTGTCACTTTTGCAAATTACGTTCATCCTTTCCGAGTTTATTGTTCAGTCCGGCATTCACAATGATGACGACAGATTCTGAAGCGCCGTCCTGTTAATAAACGAAATATAATGTGTAATAATGCCGATGGTGTTTAAAAGACTTAATTTGAATCTTCAATGATAGATTGCACCCGGTTATGAACTTTAAAACTCAGTTGTTCTCTCTAAGTGAACTGTGGAAATAAAACTGTAAAGCGATCGATAATCATCAACAACTTGGATACCGTGGTTTTGAGTTTCAACGTTTGAACATACACGTCAACAGGACATCGATGAGAAACATTGGCCGGACCGTTGGTACTGTCGGTTGATAGAGAATCAAGGCGATGGATACATCAAATGGTAAACGAACATGGTTGTAACACTTACTATGTATATGTATGTGTGTTTCTACAGGTTTCAGCTAGTTGTGCCGAAAGTCTATTACGTCTGAGAGTTTCGTTAATGTATAAAGGAAAGTATAAGCCTCAATCAAAATGAACATTCGGTAAAAGCATCAAATAAACTTTTTCAACTCAATGCGGGTAATAATGACTTCGTCTGCATAATGTAACATACGCACTCAAAAGTTCTGAATTTTGCACTATCACAGAATCTCATTAAAAATTGATATTTTTCTCAAGAAG
>JAVFBZ010207982.1:0-13320 GCA_032466195.1 Katharina tunicata
ATAGTTTTGTAAAGCACTATGTCAATATATCTTAATTGCTAATTAGTGTTTCATTATCCTACGCATAGTGATAGTAAGGACAGGTGATTTATTAATTTATGACATTCTGTCTTTGGGAAAGATTTTCCACCATTGGCCAGGAATACTATTTTTCATGATAGGGTGTGCATGGATCAAGATCACACAAAACAAAGGGCTGACATTTACGGTGAGGAAGGGGGATCCGTGTCCTGTGATGCTGTCCTGTATATATGAAACATTTTTTTCATTGTATTATGTGTTGTATTTGTTTATTTACCTTCATAAATTCATATTTTAAACTTAATGTACATAAACCAATAATAGGCGGTAATGAAGTCAATGGATTATTAATACACAATTATTTTCTGTGATAATAATCAAATGATAATAATTGATAATAAATCGTAACAGAAAGAACATATATATATAATTTTTTTATCAGTACTGATTGTACAGGCCATTTCTCCTGGAAGACTTTTTATAGAAAGAAAGTGAAGCTATCAAAAGTGCTAAAATCGCACCAATGATAAGTTTGAATTTCTTATACCATGTCCTAAACATATCCAGATTAGATTTTTTAATAAACATAACTCTGATTTACC
This sequence comes from Katharina tunicata, assembly GCA_032466195.1. NCBI lineage: Eukaryota > Metazoa > Mollusca > Polyplacophora > Chitonida > Mopaliidae > Katharina > Katharina tunicata. The sequence goes on from JAVFBZ010207982.1 coordinate 624, forward strand.
TCGTCCATCAGCTTCACGAAATATAATTTATTCATGGTTTTAGTAACATGCAATAAACCTACTCTGAACAGCCTTTACATTACGTATTGTTTTCATGTGGGTTATAGTTATTACTTTATATCAGTAAATGTTTCAACATATTTACTTTCTTTCATCTGGTGCATTAACAATTAATCAAACAAAATGTCCACCAGATTGATTTCAACAAAACAAACCACAGTGTTATGTTTTCAAACAGGAGAGGAAATGTAAGTTGCGTTAGTTGATGGTTCTCTAAATTACAGGTTATTACATCGACAAAATATGCAACGCTTCTAAGCGTTCCTGTCCCCATTGGCTACCCTGCATTTCTGATAGTTTTATTTGAGAAACAAAAATTACATTACTTTTCTATCGGCCCATTTAAGACAAAAGAGATTTGACTCGATTAAGCTGTTGGGATGGACTCAAATGTGATATGTGTCACATTTAATAAATACGACTGACATGGCTTTGAAAGGAATAATTGTTTTGTTGAATAAAGGTTAGTCTGACGGAATTTGTACCCATGGTAAAGGCTGCGAATCATTCTCTACCGTAAGCACTGACACAGGGACTCTTTTATAGTGTATTTTTCTTATCTAGATATGACCCTCGAAAGTGTTTGTTCTGCTCGGTAATTCTGATAATCTGGTACCGCATTTATAAATATTTACGTCACTAGCTTAAGATATGATCTTTACAAAAACGAAGCGAAACCTTCTAATTTTAGCTTGTCTGCCTATGTTTAGTTGTGGTGTTAAATGATTACTCCCAAAAGATTTAACAGGAGAAACTCTGACGGGGTACAAGGAGTTATCTTTTTTGTGTGGACAGTTACCAATGTCCCTTGTAGACTTGTTAAACTTAGGGATACGAGCTGTGAGAGACTCCTATTGGACTGTAACTTATAGTAATTCCTATATTTCTGTTCCTGTGTTTTTCCCTGACTTTTGTAACGATTCCCGACTTGTCATTCAAATTGTCTTCTCTTGACATTAGCAGCTTAACATTTTATTATAATGGACAATTGTGCAGGTTTTGAGTTCCGGTGGAAATACTTTCCATTTCTGAAGATAATATATTCCTTTACTAGATATATTTGACTTCCAGCGAACTCTTGGCCTTGGCACCTCTGTATATCAGGGGGCTTGTCAGGTTGTTTGGTTCTAAAACTATCACCGATTATATCGCCCTCGGAGGGAAATAAACGTATAAATGTGGTAAATGTTTAACGACGTAACAAAAGTTACATGTGATATATTATTTACAAACCTATAGCATCCTAGTGCACAATTGCAGAAATGATAAATCTTCAGAGACATAACATCCCTGCAATCCATGGAGACTCACGAAATATCAAAGCAAGGACCCAATCGCCAAATTAAACCTAAAAATATTTGGGAAGTCGAGCAGTAGGTCTTCTTTAGCTATATTTTTCCCTGGTGTTCACTTCGCTACTGGGTTAACATTTTTTCGTGAATATTGTATAATACCATTTATTCCTTTATATTGATTAAAACAGGGAACGGAAAAAGATCATCGTCCAATTCAGCAGCCCTAGAAAACAGCATTTTGTGCAAGCTCCTTCAAGAGTTAAAATCCTACAGAGATACACTTGAACAACTTGAAAAGTCTCAGCAACATGTGATTCCCCGAACTACGATGACACGCAGTGACCTAGTCACGTCAGAGGACCGCATTCTAAATTTATCACATACAATGGTAAGTTTTAGAAAAAACTTGCACAGAACAAGTGTTTGAGGTGGATGGTAAATTGTGCGGCATTCAATGTACACAAGGCTCAAAGGCATCCATGTTCCAATGTGCCTAAGACTCATATCTAAGGCTTGAGTAACATATTTAATGGAAAGCTGAAATCATTTCCTAAGATATCTCCATAACATATGGGCAATACAATTGTATCTTTGTATGCACACATGTGGACATTTATTTCACAGCAGAGGGAACCCTTGTTTCAATAAAATATCCTTAAAATATAAAAATAATAGAATTAGGAAATCAACTTCCTGTATATGTTCAGATGATCCGTTTTGTTTGGTCAGTTTTGGCTTTTATCTGCGGCAGATTAACCTTATTACTGGAAAATTATTATACAAATGCTATATAAAGAACCCTAACTACACACGTATGGTCTGTAAAAAAAACGCAATCTTGAATATGAAACACTTGAACATATTTCAGCACAATGTTAGTTTAGTCACCGCTAGAAATATGTGGAGAATAGAATTAGCTTACATTCCGTGGCGAGTAGACTAGCCTTAAGAGTATTAAGGCCTCGTGGTTTTACTCGGCATCGTAAAGATTTACCAAAGGACTCCTAGGCTGGGTTTAGTCTGACCCCACACCTTAAGCATGTCGGAAAAGTAAATAAATTATTTCAGAGAAAATCTGGTGCAAACAAAATCGAAAAACTTTGTAATCATTCAGTCAGAGAAGTTTAACACATAATAATGCAGATTTAAACATATTTCATTGTAAATATATATAAATTATTGATTTCCCATTTTAGTTTGCGCCTGGTAAAATAAATCATTTGAAAAGAAGCTGTTTGCATATACACGTATCGATCTGAGCCAAGGTGAGAATAAATAATACTAAATAAAATATAAATGAAGATATTTTCTAACGTACAATCCATGAAATGGTCTTGTTCTTATATCAGTGTTTATGTGATGCTACAGCCGCGTCATAGACCTTACCAAGCCTACAGTTGTGCATTTTATGTCTCGTCTAGGAGCAAGTTAATACTGGAGGATTATGTTGGCGAAAAACATTACTCGGAACTTAAGCACCTCGTTCTGAATGTATGTAGAGCGCAAAAAATGTATCTTTCTTATATTATTACTTTTATGAAGTTTTATAATAAAACATAACGTGCGTGTTAAATATACTAATTGCTAATATCACATTTGTTTTGCTTGACAGGCTCTGACCCAGAAGAGTGATTATCAAATTAACCAGTTATCGACCTTTGAAGACGTCAACACAGACGAATGGTGACACAACAGCTAAGCAGCAATGAGTTTTATTGGCTGTTGTGGACAGGAAATTTGTCCTCTACAGAAGACGTCACCCTGCTGCTGATTGACAGGTTCTATTCAGTGTACCTATTGACGTTTTTTCACTATAAGTGTGTTGATTTGAAAGTTTTTTTTATCATTTGGAAAACGTTACGTCAGTCAGTGAATTGCTTATTGAGATTAAAGAAAGGTAGTCCAACAGATAGTTAGTGAATGACTGGGACAATAAATGACATATCGTTTTTTGGGCATATCTCTGAAAGGGCCGTACAGATACTGAAAGTACATACCGTTTAAATTTCCATTTTCGCACATCATCTTTTCATGTGCAAGTTAAATCTGGTTACCCGTGAAACCAGCATAATTCCAGTTTTCTATCTTTTGTTATAACCTTTTTTTTATACGTTACTGTTAGGATAATGCAAAACTTCGAAAGGCCGTTTTAATAAAGTTATTTATTTCTATTCTTTAAATATGCTAGTCACTGCATTTGATAATGGATAACATATTCTTCACTTGAAGTAGCCTGGAAAATGAAATACACACTAACTTAGTATTGTAAAGCCCACTACATCGCCGAGAATTATTAAATAATCTGACTGATGTGATTTTTATGAACATGAAAATAGATGATGTTCGATATCAAAGGAGTTTAATGGCAGGATTATGATATTGAACATTTAACAAGGGTAAAAGGATGTTGTCCTGATATTGAATTCATATTGTTAAAAGTATTGCGCGCCGACAGTGAACAAATATAGATATGACGATAATTACCACACTTGATGTTAAACAGACCGGTGATGGCTTTGTGTGTTCAGGCATTAAACAGATAATAAGTGGGTTCATAAAAAAACGCTAACCAGAATACTGATATTTATCTGAATGATTCGACGCTTTTATTCACTGGGGACACACTATGCGTATTCGCCCTTGAATTAATTCGGGCGACGCAGTGGAAACACTAGGCAATTGCTTGTACTGATAATTCGCCTGCAAACGACATGTCGCTTGCGCGTTGCACTTTTGGTCATTTTTTTGAGTTCGCCATTTTTATTTGTCATGTGACGCCTCGATCGTCTGTGATTGGTTATGGAATTCTCAAGTTCGCGATGCGCTTTACTTGAGTGGTACCCTAGCCGAACAAGTCGCCGGAGATACATATTCGGCCAAAAGATATCAACACACACTTGATACTGTCGAAAGGCCTCGGTCGATGCTTCAGCGATTGTTGGTGCACTAGACACCAGACAAACGAAATGACGCTTGCGCGTTGCACTTTTGGTCACATAATAAAATATGGAGTTTGCCATTTTTATTTGTCATGTGACGCCTCGCGCGTCTGTGATTGGTTGAGGAATTCTTGAGATCGCGATGCGCTTTGCTTGATTGGTCACCCTAGCCGAACCAGTCGCCGGCGATAAATATTTGGCCAAAAAATATCAACACCCACTTGATACTGGCGAAAGGCTTCGGTCGATGCTTCTGCGATTGTCGGTGCACTAGACACACTAGGCAAATTTTGCTGGTGATTGATTTGCCGGAGTCATTCGCCGTGAAAATTCGCTTAAATCTGGTTTATACTGTTTACTTAGTGTCTTATGCTAATTAATGTTTTGCGCTTTAAAACGTTGTTGTATTTGATCAATATGGGTTGTTAAAATTCCAAAATGCAAAAACAGTGTCATAGTTGAAAATTATGAAATACAAAACGAGGTCAGTAATTATGCATGTTCCTGCTGTTGAATTGTGTAATAGTAAATCACTTTAAGCTCTATGTGGCTTGCACTGCAACTCGTTTAAAATGTGTATGACGACAGTTTAATGCTAACTCAGCCCAGCCTGGCAAAATGTATCACTTAGCTAAGTCTGTCGTGCACTTGATTATGTCCTTACTTGTGTTTTTTTTTTTGTTCAAATTATTCATCAAACCTCGGTTTATCCCACATCCTCTTAACACATAACACGCGTGCAATACTCTCTTAGACCTTTTAAAATACTGAATGGATCGAGTATGCATGTAGCGTTACACTTCTATTTAGCTGTATTTGGTCTCAATGTCCCACTGAATCGTTTGAAAACTTCTGAATCAATTTGAAGAAGCCCATCTGTTTATCAACCCACTTGATGTTTCCTGATGTTGATATATACAAACAGGTTTGAAGTCCATTCATTCACTCCATAACATTCTGTTGGCCGAGTTCTTCAGACAAAAGCATTCACCACATCTGACCAGGCACAACATTACCTCCCCAATTCACTCCGATTTGCAGCCTTATCTGCCAAAACCGTCTTCATTAATCAGTGTTTATTATGACTGGCTTAATGAATGATATAGCTGTAACACACAACATTACCTCCCCACCCTCTCCGATTTGCAGCCTTATCTGCCAAAACCGTCTTCATTAATCAGTGTTTATTATGAGTAGAATAATGATTGCTATAGCCGTATGACACATTAGAGTATATGCTGACTTGTTCAAGAATGTGAGAAGCGTCTCAGTTTCTGAACATTTAGCCAGCATTGAATCTGCTGGAAATGACCGTATTTTCTATGGTTTTGCAAAGTGATAATTGTATGCGTTATATACTGGCTACCACTGAGTATTGATTGATAAATTGGGGTTTTACGCTGTACTTAAGATTATTTCACTCTTTTGACGCCGTGCCAGCCCAATGCGTCAACAAAACCACCCTTAGCAACGCAGGTAACACAGGAGACACCACAAAACATTTAAAGAACAAACTAAGACAGGACACATAGTGAAATATTGCAACTAATCCGGATGTTGTTGATTAATTCATTTTGACTCAACCTATCAGTTTATTCAACAAAGTCATCAGGAGTTATGACGAATGTTTGCTGAATAAACCAAAACGTTGAGTCAAAATGAATTTAATATCTTTCTTATGATTTGTTAGTAATTAAACAGCCTTTTAGATCTGTTTCCACAAAACAGTTTTGTAAAGCACTATGTGAATATATCTAAATTGCTTATTAGTCTTTCCTTATCCTACGGATAGTGAAAATAAGGACAGGTGATTCAATAATTTATGACATTCTGTCTTTGGGAAAGATTTTCCACCATTGGCCAGGAATACTATTTGTCATGATAGGGTGTGCGTGGATCAAGATCACACAAAAAAGGGTTGACATTTACGGTGGGGGAGGGGGGATCCGTGTCATGTGATGCTGTCCTGTATATATGAAACATTTTTTTCATTGTATTATGTCATGTATTTGTTTATTTACCTTGATAAATTCATATTTTAAACTTAATGTACATAAACAAATAATAGGCGGTAATTAATTCAGTGGATTATTAACACACAATTTTCTGTGATGATAATCCAATGATAATAATTGATAGTAGGTGTACATCAATGTCATTAGGACATTTGTCCAAAATCTTAACAGATAGGACATATATATAATTTGATATCAGTACTGATTATACAGGCCATTTCTCCTGGAAGACATTTTATAGACCGAAAGTGGAGCTATTTAAAGTGCTACAATCGCACCCATGATAGGTTTGACTTTCTTGTACCATGTTCTAAAGATAATGTTATATGAGACAATTATTACCTTTACACTCTTGTGTATTCTACTATATAGATTTGAAATGTTTTTGATATTCATAAAAAAACAAACACATCAAATCAACACAAAATAAAAAGGTATTCGGAAGTAGAAAAATGATATCCTGATTAAATTTTTTAATAAATATAACTCTGATTTACCTCGTCCATCGGCATCACGAAATATAGTTTATTCATGGTTTTAGTAACATGCAATAAACGTACTCTGATCAGCTTTTACATTATGTGTTGTTTTTATGTGGGTTATGGTTATTACTTTCAGCCAGTAAATGTTTGAACTAGCTTTACTTTCTTTCTTCTATTTGTCCCATCCTATTACATTAAATATCAAAGCAAAATGTCCACCAGATTGATTCCAGCAGAACAAACTACAGTGTTATGTTTTCAAACAGGAGAGGAAATGTAAGTTGCGTTAGTTAATGGTTCTCTTAATTACAGGCTATTACAACGACAAAATATGGAACGCTTCATAGCGTTGCTGTCCCCATTGGCTACCCTGCATTTCTGAAAGTGTTATTTGAAACAATGTATTTGTGTACATTACTTTTCTATCGGCCCATTTAAGACAAAGGTGATTTGACTCGATTAAGCAGTTGGGATGGACTAAAATGTGATATGTGTCACATTTAATAAATACGACTAACATGGCTTTCAAGGGATTAAATGTTTTATTGAATAAGGGTTAGTTTGACGGAATTTTTACCGAGGTAAAGGCCGCGAATCATTCTCTACGGTAAGCACTGACACAGGGACTCCTAAATAGTGTATTTTTCTTATCTAGATATGATGTCGAATGTGTTTGTTCTGTTGGGTAATTCTGATAATCTTGTTCCGCATTTGTAATTATATACTTCCCTAGCTTAAGATATGATCTTTTTAAACACGAAGCGAAACCTTCTAATTTTAGCTTATCTGCCTATTTTTAGTTGTAGTGTTAAATGATTACTCCCAAAAGATTAAACAGCAGAAACTCTAACGGGGTACAAGGAGTTATCTTTTGTGTGTGGACAGTTACAAATGTCCCTTTCAGACTTCTTAAACTTAGGGATACGATCTGTGGGAGACTCCTATTGGACTGTAACTTTTAGTACTTCCTGTATTTATGTTCCTATATTTTTTCCTGACTTTTGTAACGATTCCCGACTAGTCATTCAAATTTTGTTCTCTTGACTTTAGCAGCTTAACATTTCATTATAATGGACAATAAGGCAGAGTTTCGGTGGAAATACTTTCCATTTCTGAAGATAATATATTCCTTTACTAGATATATTTGACTAACAGCGAATTATTGGCCTTGGCACGTCTGTATATATTAGCGCGCTCGTCAGGTTGTTTGGTTCTAAAACTACCACCGATTATATCTCCCTCGGAGGGAAATAAACGTATAAATTTGCTAAATGTTTAACGACGTAACAAAAGTTACATGTGATTTATTATATACAAACATATAGTATCCTAATGCACAATGTAGCTTATTGCAGAAATGATAAATCTTCAGAGACAGCAAATCCCTGCATCCATAGAGACTCACGAAATATCAAAGCAAGGACCCAATTGCCAAATTAAACATCAACATATTTGGGAAGTCGAGCAGTAGGTCTTCTTTAGCTATATCTTTCCCTGGTGTTCACTTCGCTACTGGGTTAACATTTTATCGTGAATACTGTATTATACCATGTATTCCTTTTATATTTATATTAACAGGGAACGGAAAAAGACCATCGTCCAATTCAGCAGCCCTAGAAATAAATTTTTCAAGCGCCTTCAAGAGTTAAAATCCTACAGACACACTTGAACAACATGAAAAGTCTCAGCAACATGTGATTCCCCGAACTACGATGGCACGCAGTGACCTACCTGGTCACATCAGATGACCGCATTCAAAATTTATTACATGCAACGGTAAGTTTTAGAAAAAACTTTCATAGAAAGTTTTTACAGAACAAGTGTTATGGGTGGATGGTAAATTGTAAGGCATTCAATGTACACAAGACTCAAACGCATCCGTGATCCAATGTGCCTAAGGCTCATATCTAAGGCTTGAGTAGTAACATATTCAATGTAAAGCTGAAATCATTTCCTACGGTATCTCCATTACATATGGGCAATACAATTGTACTTTTGTATGCACAAATGTGGACATTTATTTCACAGCAGAGGGAAACGCATTTCTCAATAAAATATGCATGAAATATAAAAATAATGAAATTAGGAAATCAACTTCCTGTAAATGTTCAGATGACCCGTCTTGTTTTGTCAGTTTTGCTTTTTATCTGCGGCAGATTAACCTTATTAATGGAAAATTATTATACAAATGCTATATAAAGAACCCTAACTAGACACCTATGGTCTGTAAAAAATACAAGACCATGTTGAATATGAAACACTTGAACATATTTCCGCACAATGTTAGTTTAGTCACCGCTAGAAACAAGTGGATGAAAGAGTTAGCTTACATTCCGTGGCGAGTAGACTAGCCTTAAGCTTATTAAGGCCTCGTGGCTTTACTCGGCATCGTAAAGATTTACCAAAGGACTCCTAGGCTGGGTTAAGTCTGATCTCACGCCTGTAGCAAGTCGGAATAGTAAAAAAATCTTTCAGAGAAAATCTGGTGCAAACAAAATCGATAAACTTTGTAATCATTCAGTCAGAGAAGTTTAATACATAATAATGCAGATTAAACGCCACATTCATTGTAAATATATATAAATTATTGATTTCCCATCTTAGTTTGCGCCTGGTAAAGTAAATCATTTGAAAAGAATGTGTTTGCATATACAGTTGTGCATTTTATATCTCGTCTAGGAGCAAGTTAATACTGGAGGATTATACAGGCGAAAAACATTACTTGGAACTTAAGCACCTCGTTCTGAATGTATGTAGAGCGCAGCATATATATGTTTCTTTCGTATATTATTTATTTTTTGAAGTTGTGCGTGTTAAATATATCAATTGCTAATATCACATTTTTTTTTGCTTGACAGGCTCTGACCCTGAAGAGTGAGTATCCAATTAACCAGTTATCGACCTTTGAAGACGTCAACACAGACGAATGGTGATACAACAGCTAAGCAGCAATGATTTTCATTGGCTGTTGTGGACAGGAAATTTGTCCTCCACAGAAGACGTCACCCTGCTGCTGATTGGCGGATTCTATTTAGTGTACCTATTGACGTATTTTCACTATAAGTGTGTTGATTTGAAAGTTTTTTTTAACAGACAACGGTTTCCACGCAATGTTTAATTAATGTATTTAATGATTATTTATATAACAATTCTCAAAACTCCTGGGGATTTCTTGTATGTTTATGTATTTTCCCGCGACCATTCCATCTTAAGTTTTTGTTATTACAACTCCCAATAGATATGCGTGACAAGGTTGTATGTGCTTAAGCAATTTGCTTATGGATATCACATAAGCGGGTTAAGATCTTAATGGGACAACACCGATGCTTTTATGCGATAAATCGACTTAAAATAATTAAACGGAACTCCTTAAATTCTAGAATGTCCCACAGTACCAACTTTTAGCAAATATCAACTGTAAAATAGCATAGTTTTAGGTAAATGTTGTCTGTTTTTATTCGACTAAGACTAAGCAGTTTTTAAAAATGTCGTCTATAAAATAATATCATGCAATGAAACAACATCACTGGCATCACGGGAGTTTATACAATAACACTTATCACACAACTGTTATTATTCTGTGAACGTGAAGTCTTACTTTTACTGTTGATGTCCTAACTAATCAAGTCAAAGACTCCAACTACATATCATTCTCAAAGCTGTAATTTTTGCAGTTTTCATTAAGGTAAATAAGATTGATAAAAACAACGCGTTTGAACATCTTGTAACTGGCGCCAAGTTTTAAACATAACATAGGGTAACGTATCTTTTTGATGAGCAGAATGAACCGAACGCTCTGGGCACTATAACTATGTTATCGATTTAATTAACACTATCATTCTATCAATTATTTTCCATTAAAAAAAAATAAAAGCTTTTTTTAGATATTGCACAGATAATGCTTAAAAGCTTTTACTTTCTTAAAAAAAAGATACTGTGTAATCTTACTATTTCCATTGGAATAAAGGTATTAATTTTCCAATATCACTTAATACAATGGAAGGAATGTAGATTAATTACATATTCAGGTCAAGCTAATTACCTTTCTAGAGCTTACATTGTCAGCGATTAATTATTGGGTTTTCGAGAAAAAAAATTCTGCCAAAGATGTATCCCTGTGGAATTAATACTTTATTTTTTGTTCTTCTGAAGTTCAAAATGCAAATAAATTTTTGTCTTTGAAAACTGTTTTTGACCATAATTTTGTTCGAAGTAAACCTTGAATGGCTGAGGTTTCAGAGAAGTTATCAGCAATTTTGCTCAGCTTCCAAACAACATAGCCTTTGAGGTTCGTAAAAACATCATTTGGAAATGAGTATTTAAGATAATTAAATTGCTCCATACTATAACAGATTGATCAATTGATATGATTTGTTGTTTAAAGTAATGTTGTACTCAGGAAATTTCACTTACAACAATTTTCATAGTTGTTGTTTGGTGGAAAACCAGAAAGGAATCTGGGGTCCGTTTCACTAAGCGGTCATAACTTACGTTGAACGTAACCACCATGAAAACACAATGCCTCCAGTACAGGGGTCCGTTTCACAAAACGATTTTAGCTTACGTTGAACGTAACTACCATGACAACACAATGCCTCCAGTACTGGTTGCTATTGTATTTACGATGAACGTAACCTTAGATCGCTTTGTAAAACGGGCCCCTGCTGAGACCCGAAAGAATCCTGCCATTACATTCATTAGGTCTGGCGGGATCGAACCCCTTGTGATACATTGAAACAGCCACATAAGTCCAATGCGCAACCAGCCGAGCTGAGCGCGGCAATAAACCCAAACACTGGCATGATCTGAGTAAGCCTAAACCCGGCAGTCACCAAGACTAGTGTTTCGGTTGAAGGGCTTAAATAAGTGACGTGCTTCTCTCTGATAATATTCTTCAAGTTTTATTTAACATTTGAACTGTCCATGTGCTGGTCTGTGTTGTATTTCAAGTACAGCTTACAAAAATTAGGAGTTTCTGGAAATCGTATGTTTCAAAGAAATCCTGTACATGAAAAGCTTAACAGACGAATTAAACCACCGTCGCTAACCACCAATGACCAGATAAAAGACAAAATACACCATACGAAACCTTAGACTTAGTTTGAACATTGTCAAAACAACGCAAAAGGAAAGATTCTTGGTGTCTATAAGCTCTGAGAATGCCAGGTCACAAGACGCGTTCAACAGCTATCCGCCGAACATAAAGATATTATGGCGAGCAATGGTCTTTACTGGAGATAAATAGATCAAGACCAGCGATTTCAATATGTCGTCAATGCATATGGCGTCATCAATTATTAGATCATGTGCCATCCTGTGTTCAATATTTACCTCATAACATCTTCTGGTCGAGCTTCTATTATTCATTAACAATACTATTAGTAAGGAATAAACCTATATCAGTTCTGGCATTCACTCTGCTATAATATATAACAAAAAACGTATTATGTATGGTATATGTGTAAGAAGGTTTGGGTGAAATCTAGACTGAGGGCTGGTTATGACTTACTCTGAGCCTTTGACCATCGATTTCTTTAAAGGATATTGGTTTTGCCTACATGATAATGCATCTTTACCATAAACTGTGTGCATCTCTATAGTCGGCCGGCCATTCAAACGAAAGTGTACTTCCGATGGAATTTTTTGTTAGAAGCTGGCATCCACGTCAAATGTCTGCAGAATACCTTACAGAACAACGTAGGGCCAGATGCCAAGCTCAGATTTGTGTTTTTTCGAACATATCGTCAGTTTTGACCATATATGGTAAATTTTTCACACTTGATATCAGATTGATCTCCTGAATACGTACTTTCATAAAATGTAAGGTTCGATGGTCTACTCGCAATACCATGGACACAGTGCATTGTACAACATTCACATTTACATGATATAACATAGGCATTTCA
>JAVFBZ010207993.1:0-13317 GCA_032466195.1 Katharina tunicata
CAGCATGGTTACTCAGCTTTACAGATGTCTCACTCTGTTTTAACTGGCGTATTCATATTCCCGGTCCGCGCACTTTGTGTTCACAAAATAGTTGCAATTATAGTTTCTGCCGTGATCAGGTAAATGAACGTTTTTCCCGAATATACTACCTGCTAGAACTGTACAAAAAGTTTGACTTGCTATATTACATAATTTAATTGGATCACTTGCATACCATTTGTAGTATATGTAGTTATTTTGTGTAGTTACTTTTCAATGCATTATTCGTCTGAAACTGACTTAATTTAACAGTCACCGCATCCCGATGTTCACCATGGCATGTCACACTTGGCAGATGACAACACGGACAGTTAATTATTTAATTTGTTGAGCTATCAATTTTGGCACATAAATATGTATATATAAGCCTATGCTGCAATATTTCTACTCATTTTGCTAAATTTACCGAAAGCAAAAAATGAAAAATTGCATTCATTGTTAAAGCATACTTGAAAGTGTGGTATATTGATTATGTAGAAGACTAATAACGATACAGATCTCTGCATCTAACTTCAAAGGCATATTTCAGACAATCATTTTGTTTGTTGAATTTAAACTCACTAAATAACACTTCAATTATAAAAAAAAAGAATAAAAATATAAAAGTCACAGTCTCTTCGTCTTTATTGTCAAATAATATCAGTAAAATTGGGTTGCTGATAACAGCCAAGTAAATTGATTTATTTGACTGGTTTCACTGAGCTGGGTTGGGACAATGCTGGCGCAAGGCAGCCTATGAAAAAGTGCTAAGATTAGAAACATTACAGCACCAAATGAGTTCATTTCTTTCCATTGCCAAACTGTACAACTATCTTTTCTTTTACTTTCAATAACGCCACAATTTATCAGTTAAAGCTTAAAATGTGTGGATAAGTTAATTATGTTTTAGTTTTGCCTCGGTGCCTATCGTGCCTTATCCGCAGTTACCAAAATTGCCTTGGTGCCCCATGCTTTTGCCTCTGTGCCCTTGAAGATAAGTTACACCCAAAGGCAAAGTTGCTTCGGTGCCCTTAAACCTTATGTCAAGGCCTGGATTTTACGAGAATTGCAACACAACTACTCCAAGTTTTGAAAGCATTTGAACGAACTTTGTTGGAATTTGATGCCTTATTACACGAGATGAATGGCGATTTTTGGGCTCAAATCGAAGAGGACATAAATCTCGACAGACGGTAGATGCAGAGATCTGTATCGTTATTGGTCCACTACGTACAGTAATCCATATAACAGACAGGCGGTAGGTGTTTCTTTATTTGCAAGGGCCTTATTTTTGTCTTAAAATGCTACGAACTGAATCCAGCCTGTAGTAGGGTCGACCTTTATCTAAGAGTGTTTCACTGTCACTCTCCGTCCTATTAAATGTCAAAAACTATTAAATATCATAGGAGAATTACTTCTGGCTGAAACTTGTGAAGTTTGAATCCTCCAATTAAAGAATTGTGTTCTTTCATTTATATTTTTGACTTGTACAAATCGTTCAATTATTTATTGTTGATACTCACGCAGTGTAACTGTAAAAAAACGGTCGCTGCTTGGGGTATCCCATATGTAACCTGAGCGAATCCAGAGTGGAAGAGCCATAGCGACAATTTGCACAATAACGGCCAACACCATAACAACTCCAGATATAATTGTCGCTACATGGCTAGCATCGTTCGCATGGCGAGGTGGGTCCCTTTGATATTGAGGGTTCGTCATCACTGAGTATTTACACGCTCCAAAGTCTCAACAAAAATCTTTCAACTTTCTAAACGAAAAGTTTCTCACTTACTCTTTAAGTTTAGTTTACTATCAAGCACAGCGCCCTCTATCAGTTGTTTTCACAGAGTGACTCCCCTTACCTTGAGATGGCGACCGTGCAACGTCATCAGCTCTCGAACAGAATCACGGTCACCTAACTGGTTTGTCATCCTTGTTCCAAATCAACAACCGATGTGAATCAATGCACTGCTTTATACAAATGTTCAGTGCCGGATTAAGGGCGGAGCCGTGGTGCACGTGCAATGGGCACCCCACATTTAGGACCCCCACATGCAGCAAAAAACAAATCTGGATAGAATATCTTGGTTAAGTGGCACTTAGAAGCTGGGTACATAACAAGAACATGACGACTGTTATGGATTTTATTATACTAAAGTATATATATAATAGTATAGTATAGTATAGTATATATATATATTTTAGTATAAATGTAGAGAAAGAAAATTTTGCTTGCCTCCACCGGGAGTATATATAATATATATAGTATAGTATAGTATAGTATATATTTAGTATTATTATACTAAATATCATAATATACCCAGAAGTTGAAAATCCATATCATTCGTCATGTTTTTGTTAAATCTGGATAGAATTTTCTGAAGGTATACTTTTACTTGACTTTATGGCCAGATTCACATACTGATTAGCCAGCAGGTTTCTCTGCTAACGACAGATCGGGCACACGATAATTGTGGTGACAGTAGTGCTCTGTTCTCCTCCATCCCCGTGTTCCACACTGTTAAGGTAAAACGATGTACAACGATGGACATGACGGGGTGACTGTCGACGGAACTGTTACAGGAAACTGCTAGCCAGAGACCCGAGTTTGAATCCCGGTTGAGACAAGCGAAAATTTCCTTTCTCTTCATTTATACAAAAAAATATTTATCTGAAATATTCTATTTGCATGCATCAAGCCCTAAACGGTATAGGGTGTGTGGAATTGTACAGGACTTGCCAATTTTTGTTATTAAATCTTGTTTGATTTTGTGAGAAATATTTTTCAACGCTCTTAAAACACTTAATATTAATCAGAAACAGTGGCGGACTGGCCAGGTTGCAAGGTTGCCCGATGGTCCAGACAAACTGGGCCCCCTTAGACTTTACAAGTTAAAAATATTACATGTAATTGGCCTTTTACCAGCATGAAAATATAATAGAAGTTCTAATATATTTTAAATTCGAGTGCCCCTTCCTATTGACCATTGTACCCGCGTCGTGGCTCCGTGGTTGAGTGTTGGACTACGGAGCCCCCTTCACTGTACCTGGAATAGGTTCGAACCCCCCTTAGGTATATAAGGGAAGTTTTCCGGAGGCTACGGAGTTCGCGGGGTGGTTTTTACGAGGTTTCTTACCGGTTTTTCACCATACACCGGCACAGCAAATTAATAATAATTAATAATAAGTCGTCATATAGGTGAAATAGTCTTGAGTACGACGTTAAACGCCAATCAATCAAACGAACAAACAAACTCAAGTTTTCTTGGAGCCACTACTATATATGAGTGGGTATTAAGCTTACTTACATGACTAAAACAAATCAACAATAAACTGGGCTTGAGTTTAATTCAAGACAGTAAAGTATAAAATTAGCAGATATTTCATTTTGTATATTTACCAAACTGAAAACAAATTGCAATCAATCTTATTGTGCTTATAAAATTATTGTTTGAAATGACTGTTAATGTCACTAAACATTGTGCATCAAAAGCTATGTTTGCCCCATGTTTGCATATGTGTTTATAGTGTATACGGCGGAAGAAAAGGCTTCCAGCGAACAAAATGTATCATATTTATACATATTCATACACCTATCACGGCCAAGCTTAGTGATGACAGTAAAATTACGAGAAATCAAGCGAGGATTGGCCGACTGACACAAGGTCAGATACCACCATCAACAATTTTTAAGGGAGCTAACCGCAGTGGGTCACGATTACACATTTTACTATGTGCATGATCTCCCTTTGCTAAAAAAAAATCTTAAAGAGCAACCACATTTAAATGGCTATGTATGAAGTACCGGTATATTTGTCTGCCAGTAGACGTTACGCTTTGGTTATTTGGGCGAAAACCTCTGTCAAATACATTAATAAGTCATTGTCGAATACACAATCAAATGGTTGGCAGTTCATGATTGCAGGAATTCTGAAATACACATTCTCAATAATGATAGTGGTCTGATAGCCCAGCTTCAGAAGGCGTCCGAATAACACCTCGCTAAACAGTCTTTATACACTAAATGTGACCTATTTAGGCTCTAATATCACACTGACCATAAAACTCCACGATGGAGCGATATGGTGGAACCATAAAGCGATGCGATGGAGAGCGATGCCATCAAAAACTATAGCCGAAGTTACACGAAAAGGTGAACTAAAGTGAGCCGGCTCTGATCCACATCAGAGCCGGCTTTTTTCAGTTCACCAATTTTACTACTGGCAGTTTTCATCTATGTTTCCAAATATATATTATCTTCCATTGTTTTTGTTTGTTTCTTTTCTAGTGAATAACATTTAATTCAGTGAAGGGCGGCACGTTTGGCACCCTTGTCGGCAATCGTCGCTGGAATCTTGGCACACTGACAGTTAGCTCGAGCGAGCAGGAACACACGAAACGTCACGGCATTCCCAAAACGCCAGCTGTAGGTGGACTTAACTGATGCGGATTATAGCCGCGGTTACACGGCCAAAAATTGGTGTGTTTGAGGCGGCTCTGATCCGGATCAGACACTAGTATGTGTTTACATGGCAGAAAAAGGTGGATTATAGCTGATCTGGAACTTTTTGACACACCAAATTTGATTGGTAAATATAATCCGCGTCAGTTTAGTTCACCTACCGGTTGAAATTCTTGGAATGTGTGCCAAGATTCCCGCGACACTTGCTGGTAGGGCTGTCAAAACCGCAAACCGCCGTTAATTGGTAAACTAAAATAAGCCGGCTCTGACGCGGATCAGAGTCGGCTCAGTTTAGTTCATATTTTCGATGCCCGTGTAGCCGCTGCTATTGTCTCATATTGACGTCATTTAAATATTTCTATAATGACAATGGGAAACTCGTAACCCAAACAAACCGCGGCCAGTTGACCTCTTTTTAATATCAAAGACCCATGCATTAACCTTATAGTTATAATCAAAGCAAATTGACCTCATATAAATAACCAAGGCTAAGCGAACTCATTTTAAGAATCACGGTCGTTTGAGGTTTGTTTAATGTATATCCAAAATAATAAAGTTTCATTGGAATTGTAACAACCTTGCTTCCTTGAACGAGACCGGTTATGTTATCTTTATGGTCCAGCTTCCCATGCAGAAGATATTCTACACGACTTCTTCACTAGATAAAATCCGAAAGCGTCGGAAAACTTAACAGTATGTAGGCCAATTAACAGAATCAGTACCCGAAAACATCATAATCGCCCTGTGATATTGACAGCAAGGTCTTTCAAATGTATGAAGACTAGATGCATAAGCTAGAATATAACATATCAGGTAATACTTTATTCGTAGGGGAACATAATAGAAATATTTATCATTTGATAGATGTTTTGAACTGTGATTCAGAAAATGTCAAATGCCTCATCATTTGTAAAAAAAAGTGTCTTAAACAGTGTGTTGGAGAAACCAAAAATCCTCTTAGGCTTGGCTCGAAAAAGTCTTTTGAGCGCAATTATATTACAGCTGATCTCCACAATAGAGAAACATTTACCCTTCCCCAATCATCGATAAAGCATCATTTTGAAATCTTGCAGATTGAAAAAAGCTCCGTTGTAGTCTTTTGAATAAACCAAACAGGAGCGATTGGAGAAAAAAGCTTATGTATGCTTTATTACACTTCAAACCTTCAGGTTTCAACTTGCAACTAGGTAAAGACTCATATATATATTATCCTTTTGTATTCCTTAAGGACTAGTCAATGACCCGATTTGCTAGTCTTCTTATACAAGAATATCACATCCTTTTACCTAAAATGCTTAAAACTTTCTCACAGAGACAGAGACAGATATAGCGCTCAAGAGGAACGAAACTCTTAAGGATCTATTTCTTGAGACAAAACTCCCTTACATATCAGAGATCTCGTAACTGTCGTGCCGTCTGGCTAAGGACACTATGTTACCAGATTATATTCATGCTGTCATACGTATAGCACTGGAGGAACATTATCTGTCCAACAGCAAAACACTAATCACTACAATTGTTTGGTTGTGTAAAGAGACGCTGTCTACAGAGTTGTCATATAAGTGAAATGCCCTTGAGACAGGGTAAAACACCAATCAATCAATCAGTACTGTCGGTATCCTTAGTTTATTGACTAGACTGTGTAAATGCCTTGTGTGTGGCAGTATTTTTGTGTGCAACATATATTCACCATATGTTCTTCATCATTTAATGGTTTTTAACTTTTCTCCGCCTGTATAGGTTACCCATAACAACTCGAGATAAAGATATATCCGGAAACTGACAATTTATCTGTAACACAAGATTATGTATCGTTTTTTATTTAGTCGATACCCCTTTGCTTGTGTGATCATAAAAAATATGACAAAAATTAAAATTTTAAATTGTTATTTCAAAAGTATATTGCAATTTTCTGTTTGTTAGCTAAATAAAATTGAACACATGAACCAATGATGTAATAAGGTGAATCACGTTTATATTGGGTCTCAGCGAGCCTGGTTTGGCGGCGACAGTCTTCGATTCGGTGGTAAACGATTAATAAAGGTGGGCAAGGAACAGACATGTATTTACTCTGTTAGTTAAGGATTCATTAACGGTGATCTGTTGAAGATAGCCATGAGACCCGAGTTTGAATCCCGGTTGAGACAAGCGAAAATTTCCTTTCTCTTCATTTATACAAAAATATATTTATCTGAAATATTCTATTTGCATGCATCAATCCCTAAACGGTATAGGGTGTGTGGAATTGTACAGGACTTGCCAATGGAATTTTTGTTATTAAATCTTGTTTGATTTTGTGAGAAATATTTTTCAACGCTCTTAAAACACTTAATATTAATCAGAAACAGTGGCGGACTGGCCAGGTTGCAAGGTTGCCCGATGGTCCAGACAAACTGGGCCCCCTTAGACTTTACAAGTTAAAAATATTACATGTAATTGGCCTTTTACCAGCATGAAAATATAATAGAAGTTCTAATATATTTTAAATTCGAGTGCCCCTTCCTATTGACCATTGTACCCGCGTCGTGGCTCCGTGGTTGAGTGTTGGACTACGGAGCCCCCTTCACTGTACCTGGAATAGGTTCGAACCCCCCTTAGGTATATAAGGGAAGTTTTCCGGAGGCTACGGAGTTCGCGGGGTGGTTTTTACGAGGTTTCTTACCGGTTTTTCACCATACACCGGCACAGCAAATTAATAATAATTAATAATAAGTCGTCATATAGGTGAAATAGTCTTGAGTACGACGTTAAACGCCAATCAATCAAACGAACAAACAAACTCAAGTTTTCTTGGAGCCACTACTATATATGAGTGGGTATTAAGCTTACTTACATGACTAAAACAAATCAACAATAAACTGGGCTTGAGTTTAATTCAAGACAGTAAAGTATAAAATTAGCAGATATTTCATTTTGTATATTTACCAAACTGAAAACAAATTGCAATCAATCTTATTGTGCTTATAAAATTATTGTTTGAAATGACTGTTAATGTCACTAAACATTGTGCATCAAAAGCTATGTTTGCCCCATGTTTGCATATGTGTTTATAGTGTATACGGCGGAAGAAAAGGCTTCCAGCGAACAAAATGTATCATATTTATACATATTCATACACCTATCACGGCCAAGCTTAGTGATGACAGTAAAATTACGAGAAATCAAGCGAGGATTGGCCGACTGACACAAGGTCAGATACCACCATCAACAATTTTTAAGGGAGCTAACCGCAGTGGGTCACGATTACACATTTTACTATGTGCATGATCTCCCTTTGCTAAAAAAAAATCTTAAAGAGCAACCACATTTAAATGGCTATGTATGAAGTACCGGTATATTTGTCTGCCAGTAGACGTTACGCTTTGGTTATTTGGGCGAAAACCTCTGTCAAATACATTAATAAGTCATTGTCGAATACACAATCAAATGGTTGGCAGTTCATGATTGCAGGAATTCTGAAATACACATTCTCAATAATGATAGTGGTCTGATAGCCCAGCTTCAGAAGGCGTCCGAATAACACCTCGCTAAACAGTCTTTATACACTAAATGTGACCTATTTAGGCTCTAATATCACACTGACCATAAAACTCCACGATGGAGCGATATGGTGGAACCATAAAGCGATGCGATGGAGAGCGATGCCATCAAAAACTATAGCCGAAGTTACACGAAAAGGTGAACTAAAGTGAGCCGGCTCTGATCCACATCAGAGCCGGCTTTTTTCAGTTCACCAATTTTACTACTGGCAGTTTTCATCTATGTTTCCAAATATATATTATCTTCCATTGTTTTTGTTTGTTTCTTTTCTAGTGAATAACATTTAATTCAGTGAAGGGCGGCACGTTTGGCACCCTTGTCGGCAATCGTCGCTGGAATCTTGGCACACTGACAGTTAGCTCGAGCGAGCAGGAACACACGAAACGTCACGGCATTCCCAAAACGCCAGCTGTAGGTGGACTTAACTGATGCGGATTATAGCCGCGGTTACACGGCCAAAAATTGGTGTGTTTGAGGCGGCTCTGATCCGGATCAGACACTAGTATGTGTTTACATGGCAGAAAAAGGTGGATTATAGCTGATCTGGAACTTTTTGACACACCAAATTTGATTGGTAAATATAATCCGCGTCAGTTTAGTTCACCTACCGGTTGAAATTCTTGGAATGTGTGCCAAGATTCCCGCGACACTTGCTGGTAGGGCTGTCAAAACCGCAAACCGCCGTTAATTGGTAAACTAAAATAAGCCGGCTCTGACGCGGATCAGAGTCGGCTCAGTTTAGTTCATATTTTCGATGCCCGTGTAGCCGCTGCTATTGTCTCATATTGACGTCATTTAAATATTTCTATAATGACAATGGGAAACTCGTAACCCAAACAAACCGCGGCCAGTTGACCTCTTTTTAATATCAAAGACCCATGCATTAACCTTATAGTTATAATCAAAGCAAATTGACCTCATATAAATAACCAAGGCTAAGCGAACTCATTTTAAGAATCACGGTCGTTTGAGGTTTGTTTAATGTATATCCAAAATAATAAAGTTTCATTGGAATTGTAACAACCTTGCTTCCTTGAACGAGACCGGTTATGTTATCTTTATGGTCCAGCTTCCCATGCAGAAGATATTCTACACGACTTCTTCACTAGATAAAATCCGAAAGCGTCGGAAAACTTAACAGTATGTAGGCCAATTAACAGAATCAGTACCCGAAAACATCATAATCGCCCTGTGATATTGACAGCAAGGTCTTTCAAATGTATGAAGACTAGATGCATAAGCTAGAATATAACATATCAGGTAATACTTTATTCGTAGGGGAACATAATAGAAATATTTATCATTTGATAGATGTTTTGAACTGTGATTCAGAAAATGTCAAATGCCTCATCATTTGTAAAAAAAAGTGTCTTAAACAGTGTGTTGGAGAAACCAAAAATCCTCTTAGGCTTGGCTCGAAAAAGTCTTTTGAGCGCAATTATATTACAGCTGATCTCCACAATAGAGAAACATTTACCCTTCCCCAATCATCGATAAAGCATCATTTTGAAATCTTGCAGATTGAAAAAAGCTCCGTTGTAGTCTTTTGAATAAACCAAACAGGAGCGATTGGAGAAAAAAGCTTATGTATGCTTTATTACACTTCAAACCTTCAGGTTTCAACTTGCAACTAGGTAAAGACTCATATATATATTATCCTTTTGTATTCCTTAAGGACTAGTCAATGACCCGATTTGCTAGTCTTCTTATACAAGAATATCACATCCTTTTACCTAAAATGCTTAAAACTTTCTCACAGAGACAGAGACAGATATAGCGCTCAAGAGGAACGAAACTCTTAAGGATCTATTTCTTGAGACAAAACTCCCTTACATATCAGAGATCTCGTAACTGTCGTGCCGTCTGGCTAAGGACACTATGTTACCAGATTATATTCATGCTGTCATACGTATAGCACTGGAGGAACATTATCTGTCCAACAGCAAAACACTAATCACTACAATTGTTTGGTTGTGTAAAGAGACGCTGTCTACAGAGTTGTCATATAAGTGAAATGCCCTTGAGACAGGGTAAAACACCAATCAATCAATCAGTACTGTCGGTATCCTTAGTTTATTGACTAGACTGTGTAAATGCCTTGTGTGTGGCAGTATTTTTGTGTGCAACATATATTCACCATATGTTCTTCATCATTTAATGGTTTTTAACTTTTCTCCGCCTGTATAGGTTACCCATAACAACTCGAGATAAAGATATATCCGGAAACTGACAATTTATCTGTAACACAAGATTATGTATCGTTTTTTATTTAGTCGATACCCCTTTGCTTGTGTGATCATAAAAAATATGACAAAAATTAAAATTTTAAATTGTTATTTCAAAAGTATATTGCAATTTTCTGTTTGTTAGCTAAATAAAATTGAACACATGAACCAATGATGTAATAAGGTGAATCACGTTTATATTGGGTCTCAGCGAGCCTGGTTTGGCGGCGACAGTCTTCGATTCGGTGGTAAACGATTAATAAAGGTGGGCAAGGAACAGACATGTATTTACTCTGTTAGTTAAGGATTCATTAACGGTGATCTGTTGAAGATAGCCATGTCTCATGATTTGTTTCTCTCTCGCCGAGTTGAATTGATTGTTGTCCTTCGAAAACCTTAAACTGTTTTGTGTTTAATATTAGTAATTGCTTTATTTCTCTGTATCATGAAACACTACTCGATGATGTGGAAGCTAGGACAGTACTTTTCAAATACATCATTGCAAGATACATTCGTACAGGCCTACATACAATTAATAAAGTGACCCAAAATCAGCACAATAATCGCACCATTTGAGACCCTTTATAATTCGATGGACTTCACTGTCAATTTGTATAATAACTTCCCCCTGTAATGTGATTAGAAAACATTTGCCTTTAGTATTATAATCGCACATATAGCCAATAGGCCCATCCCAAGCCTTTACGGTCTTGTTAGTTCTTATTATATCCTTTCTGTAACCGTAAAGAGACCGAAACGGTTTTAACGTGTTGGCTTATTGTAATGTCCTTCTAAGGTGTTCTAATATCATTTTTTATTGGTCGTGTGTACATCCGATACTATTGAGTAGATATATACGACACCAATAATAACCCAGATAGAACAGCTATCAAATTGTGTCACTCTGACATTGCAACCTCTCTGTTGTGCCGAATCTCTAATACTAACAAGCACTTTCCCCTGACAATTAGAGTGTACATACATAGGTGCTGTCACAGCCGGTTCTAATGACAGCTGCCATATGGTCTGACATTTTGAAGCCTAGCACTCTTATAACTTGAAGTGCAAATGTAGATTTATCAAGGTGAGCGTATGTCTGTTGGGCCTATCTTATATAATATATAGAGGCCTACTTAATAACTGATCAATTTGTTTGAAAGTCCCGTGTTTATTTTTCGGACGTTTCCTCACAGTTTGTACAGGTTGCCACCAGGTAACCAACTCGAAAGTCACTGATAGGTTGAATGGTTGGTTGGTTGGTTGGTTGGTTTGGTGGTTAGTTGAATGGTTGTTTTGGTGGTTGCTTTGTTGGTTGGCTGATCTGCTGGTTGGTTGAACTGATTGAGGCTTGTTTTGCTATACAAAGGCCAATGGTTAAAAGTTCGCCGCCTGCATGGGAATCCACACTGATGTAACAAAAACACCGATACAAAAGTAAGAAAATAAACGAAATGACTCATTGGGCTTATGATTCTGTCTATGTTGTTGTTGTTTGCAGTTTACAGTGTCAAGGAGAACCTGACTGTTCGTGTCGTGGCTCAAACTCGTCATAGCAGATGTTCACGTGTCACCCGCGTCTGCTACACATATAGTCACATGGCCATAGGGTTGTTTCTGTGTTTGATTGGGATTTATAGCGTACTTAAAATATTTCACTTTTACGAAGGCTTGTCAGCTCAACGAGTGACTCGCCCTTAACGACAATGGCAACTTAACAACGTACAAAGGATGTGACAACAAATCGGCGTCCTGGTGCCACTTTACTCAGAGAGCATAGACATCTCACACCATAGAACCGCCTTAGTCAAGAGAACGTGAGGGGTTTATTCGACCGTAACAAAATGGACTGTATATATATAGCAGTTCTTAAAATTTTATTTTTTTCTTCGCAGAATTTAACATTGGCATCTTGGTTCAACATATGCTCAGTGTTTCGGGATTTGGGAAGAGGTCGGACGGACTGTGGTTGGGAGAGGACGTTATTTCCTCAATGTTTCAGGATTTGGGAAGAGGTCGGACGGACAGGGGTTGGGAGGAGACGTAATTCCCTCAGTGCTTCGGGATTTGGGTAGAGGTCGGACAGGTAGGGGTTGTGAGGGGACGAAATTTCCTCAGTGCTTCGGGATTTGGGTAGAGGTCGGACAGGTAGGGGTTGGGAGGGGACGTAATTTCCTCAATGCATCAGGATTTGGTTAGAGGTCGGACAGGCAGGAGTTGGGAGCGGACGTAATTCTATCAGTGCTTCGGAATTTGGGAAGAGGTCGGGCGGGCAGGGGTTGGGAGCGGACGTAATTTCCCCAGTGCCTCAGGATTTGTTTAGAGGTCGGACAGGCAGGGGTTGGGAGGGGACGTAATTTTATCAGTACTTTGGGATTTGGGTAGAGGTCGGACAGGCAGGAGTTGGGAGGGGACGTCATTTCCTATTTGCTTCGAGATTTGGGTAGAGTTCGGCCGGACTGGGGTTGTTAGGGGACCTTATTTCCTCAGTGTTTCAGGATTTGTTAAGAGGTCGGACGGACATGGGTTGGGAGGGGACGTAATTCCCCCAGTGCTTCGGGATTTGGGTAGAGGTCGGACGGACAGTGGTTTGGAGGCGACGTAATTCCCTCAGTGCTTCTGGATTTGGGTAGAGGTCGGACGGACAGAGGTTGGGAGGGAACGTAATTCCCTCGGTGCTTCGGGATTTGGGTAGAGGTCGGACGGACAGAGGTTGGGAGGGGACGTAAGTTCCTCAGTGTTTCGGGAGTTGGGTAGAGATCGGACGGACAGGGGTTAGAAGGGGACGTAATTTCCTCAGTGTTTCGGGAGTTGGGTAGAGGTCGGACGGACAGGGGTTGGGATGTGACTAATTCCCTCAGTGTTTCGGGATTTGGGGAGAGGTCGGACGGACATGGGTTGGAAGAGGACGTAATTCCCTCAGTGCTTCGGGATTTGGGTGGAGGTCGGACGGACTTTGGTTGGGAGAGGACGTTATTTCCTCAGTGTTTCAGGATTTGTTAAGAGGTCGGACGGACATAGGTTGGGAGGGGACGTAATTCCCCCAGTGCTTCGGGATTTGGGTAGAGGTCGGAC
>JAVFBZ010208014.1:0-32139 GCA_032466195.1 Katharina tunicata
TACCTTTTATTTTTGTTTAAAATTACTATTGAGTCCTTGATAAATAAATGTCTATCCTTAAGAGACCGCGTTTAGTGCAAATATATTTACATGTTTGTTTATAATATATATCAATGCAATATTTCAAATGATGTAGGCTTTGTAACTTGCGCGCGAAATCCTGGCACTGACTTTTCCGCTGTAACAAAGGGAACATGCGCAATTGCAACTTCACATCGTTTTTTGTACTTTGTACTAATTCGAAGTTGCCACCAATTGCCTTCCGGTGACATCCTGCCATTCACCGGAAGCGAAAGCTCGACGTTTTTAATCACGTGACTTACAGAGCCTATCTACATCGTTTGTACAAATCTCTACCAGGGTTATCGTTCTTTGTACTATTCCTAGGAGCAGACACGTACACACTTTGGGATAAGTTGGTAATCTGCGCCCATCATTGAGAAGCCCAAAATGTTTCGGTGGGAATTATGTTGCCTTTCATTTGCTATCATCTTGTCGTTCTCTTGCAATGCCAAACCCGATGGCATCAATGGGGATTTGGTGAATAAAAAGGTGGAAAGGCGCATCGATATTGCCACCCACCTTGTCAAGACGTCAACATCCATCACCATTGAAAACAGTGGAAAATCGCCCGCCACGTCCTATCTCTTTGTGGTAGATCAAGACTTGCAAAATAAATTAGCATCGATATCTGCATCGGTAAGGACTTTGAAATGTGGTTGTTTGTATCATGTATTATTTATTTTTTCCTGCTGTCGTGCATTATTTTTGCTTCACAAAAAGAAAAAAAAACGTGTAACGCCGGTTCTGAGAACTAGCTATAGCATAGCCACGTAACGGGACCCTATAATGCTGCATGTATGCCACTTGTAAGGGTCCCATTGCAAAGGAATGCGAATAGCTTGGGTGGAAGCATATTTGCATAGGTGACCGGTCAGATCGTCAAAAAGCCGACTCGTCAAGACAAATCCAACTCGTCAAACTCAAATAGTCAAGTCGTCAAATCATGTAGACCAGGTCGTCAAATATGATAACCAACTCGTCAAATAGTACACGTCTATGATAAAATCGACGGACATACCGTAGTTTCAATAAGTTATAATGAAAGGGGAATTTACAGACACTGCGATTGAATTATATACAAGGTTTTACGAATTCAACTTCTCTCATGATCCTATATTTTATTACAACCTTAAGCATGCGCTCTCTCGATCCGATACATCTTACATTGATCATTTTTGTACACTATCATATACGCTGGTGATCGTACAATAAAATCTTGAACCCAGTTATTAAAACTGAGAGCTACTGAACAAATGTTGGCTCTGTCGACAATCCATATTTCAGATATTTCAGAAAAATTTCAATATGAAGCACATTAACTTTACCTCTGGTGAATAATCAAGTAAAACCCCAATCCAACAAATCTGGTGAATAATCAATGAACTCACAGGAATATTTATTTTTATTTAAAGTTTTATTAAAAACACTAGAAGTTTGGTTGGCATTTTAGGATGCAATATATTTTATATACACAACACTGCCGTACAAAATAAAAATATTCTCTGGTAATCAGAATAAAATATCTAGATATTTGAATCGGAAGAAAATAATATACAGTTAACGTTACACTTTAGTCAGGAGGTGGGCCATTACATAAAAGTGATCTAGATGTAGGCCTATTAAATTATTTTTATATTATGAGTTATCGGCCCTTGGTGTGACAGCGCCCCAGTCATTAGCCCCAAACGACACATTTGGTAATCTTTGTCCCCACACTTTCAGACTTTCCGCATGCTAATTCCATTATATTCAATAAGGTAAAGTAAAACACGCCAGTATTATCCATGAAACCCTTTATATTGTGTATGTGACGAGTTGGTTATCATATTTGACAACTTGGCTTTTTGGGTTTGACGATCTGAATAATTCTTTGCATAATATTTATTTAAGTGCAACTGTTGAAATGAAGATTACAAAATTTAAACTATACCATGCAGGTCCAAATTTTATACATGAGACTTCCTTTGTCGCGCATACGTATTTCGTATGATTGCCGCACTCGCATTTGAGTCGAACTTTTGAGCATGGCACAGAAACAAATTGAACTGTTGGCTCGCTAGGACAAAGGCGACATGCTTCTCGTTTGAATGGCAAAGGAAGCCTCTAGAATAAAATTTGGGCATGCATGGTTTAGTTTAAATTTTGTAATCTTCACATTACAAGAATTCTGTGAGTATGCTTCCACCCAAGTTATTTGCAACAGGAACCTTGTGGCATAGCATTACAAAATAAAAAATTACTTCATATTTAGTTTCTGGTTGATGCTTTCAGATAAAAAGTGAGAACAAGAAACTGAAAGTACAGAAAACCTCATCAGTGGCCAGTCTCAAGTGAGTATTTAGTTGAAGCTGTCCTAAAATTGATACACAATAACTTTTACTTATTTTACATATTTATATTCAATGTTTCATATTTTATTATAATTTAAAATTTTAAATATTTAACAAATTAACATTAACAGTATAGGTTTGTAACATCCGTTTGTCTTCCTTCCACCTGTCATTGCTGACTAGTATTTGCCAGAAATCCAAATATAGTGAAATAACTTGAAGTAAAAAGCCTACTGCTGAGATAGTAGAGATTATCAAAGTTTCTCTCTGCAAATTTCCCTAAAGTTTTTTTTTTTTTCATTTGAGGTATTAATGAAAATCTGATGTTTGATAATTTGACAAGGTTCGTACTGTCCTTGAAACTCCTGGAGAAGTGAAAATCAGTTTTCCTGTACTGGAATGTCCTGGAAAACCATTCTTTCTCTTTGAAAACTCTTATGTCAATGTCTTGTTTACAAATGCTTTACATTGTAGAAAAAAGCATTGTTCACATATTTGAAACAATGACATGGGTTAAAAACGAATGTCCCTGATAGATCGCCTCAAAACAAAAGGTGCCCGCTTTGATCGGTACCTTTTCAAGTACCAGATTCCGTTGTCAAACAAGGCTACCATCCATAAGGCAAGATACCGCATGTGTGAAAAAACATGTTTGTATTGAATCATGTAATTACATTGAAAGAAAGACATTAGAGATAACAAGCAGGGTTTGCTTCAATTTTGTTTATACTTTGATTTAAATACTATTCAAATGCAAGGTTACATTTGAGTGAAATAAACTTAAATACGTCCTAAAACCCCAAACAATCAATAGTGATTTTGGCACCCAAGTATTAGATAGTAGAATATGAAAGGAATTACTAATTGTTTATTGTATTTATTGACTAAATAGGAATCAAGAAGTGTATCAGATCAGCTTATCTCCGGCGTTGGAGGCAGGCAAGTCGATTACGGTTGATGTGGAGACCGTATTTACCCATGCCTTGATTCCTTTCCCTGCCCAAATCACACAGGCCCAGAAACAACTGGTGTTATATGAAGGCAATCTCTATGTGTATTCCCCCTACCAGACTGCCAGTCAAACAACATCCCTAACGCTGTCATCATCTAACATAGAATCGTACACAAAAACTAAGCCTGTGACTACCAGTGATAACACCATTAACTATGGACCTTATGAAAATATACAGGCCTTTTCTGAGGTAAGTCACAACAGGTTACAGATTTGAAAACTGTACTACAGAAACAAAATGGATTTAATCTGCATTTTTAAGTAATATCAATAGATTCTTTTGACTGTGGGTGAGTGCAGGGTGTGCAAAATATTTTTTAATCTGGTTGCCCTTCGGGCAGGCACTAGTAAAATTCAACTTGCCTGAAAAAATATTTGGTTGCACGAATAATTTTGACCTTGTAAACATGTACATGTATGTGATTGCATTGCATTATGCCTCAATTATATCCTCTTTAAATTAATTAGCTCAATATTTTCTGAACCAAAACAGGCCAAACGCTTGGATTAAAATTAAGTCATATAATTAAACTTTAATCATAGTATGTTTGCCCATACTAAACAATAATATAACAAAACTGAGGCTAAGGGAGCACTTTCACCCACTACAAACGGATGAGACAAATCGCATATGCGTGGAAATTGTCTACATACTGTACAGAATATTTCATGTTTGGTGTCACAAGCCTGTGCTGTTTAGTGTTAGACTTTCTCGGGTAACCTAAAAATCGGTCCTCTAACATTTTCCTGGATAACCTAAAAATAGGTTAGACAAGATGGGAATTAGGATAACCTTTTTTTTCGTTTTGTCGTATCTTTTATGACTGTTGGGAGAGGAAATGAAACCTTGAGAAATAAAAAAAATCCTGTGTGATATACATCATACTTGTGGAGATTCCTGCTTTGATAATTCAGAGAAAATGCCAGGAAACTTTTTGAAGCGGGTTTTTTTTTTTGGGGGGACATGCAAAATAATAGGCCTACTTCTGTCCAGTTTCGTCCACAATAATACGGACTGGCATCAATGATATAAGTGAAAATTCTTAAGATATATTTAAATTTTGTATTTGATTCGTGTTTAACGTTGGGCATGGTCTTGTATAGACACCAAGCAAATAAATAAATAAATAAATAAGAAAGTAATATATCGTTGCATAGAGAATAAAAAAAATGCCAATGAAGTGCACCAGACAACCTCTAACATGTCCTGTTTAGCGCACAGTGAAAGACACAGGCCGGTACTTTTGAGAGTTGATCAGTAGTTACACCTTAGGTAGCAGTATGCCTGCAGACACGCAGATTAGTGAAAATTTTGAGCTATGAGAATTTTTTTTAAACTTTGGAGTTCTTCAAATCCTATACACCTTAAAACCAACACACAATAAAGTTGCAAAAATATAAGTGCAAACCACATTTGCACAGTTTACAGGTTGATTCCTAACCATGTTCAACTGTAGAATCCCGTATGATGCCAAGGTGCCGATCGCGGTAAACACATTGCACATCAATTTTATTCTTTCTGATGAATGACGACCCTTAAAACATTCAGTTATTCTTTAGTTTTATTTATATCCGTTTTCAAATATACGGTAAGCAGAGCCAACTTGTAACGTTTTATGTGGAATACTGTTTAGTGTTCAGTTTAGTTCAAATTTTTGATTGCCCGACGAGCAGCATGTTTGGGATTTCTGCTTGCCCGACGCATTTTTTACTTGTCCCAGGGCGCCGGACAAGCGATTTTGCGCACCCTGGAGTGGTTAGCAAGAGCTTTCTGTGGTCCTATGAATCAAGGGGCTTTAGGAAGCCGAGTTTTTTGTGTCCTGTCCTTTTCTGTTGTAAGTGATTTTGAGAGTGATTTCCTTCACCCATTGGGCTAGCTCCGTCATGAGTGAAATAACCTCAAGTACTGCGTAAAACACCAATCAATCAATATTTGTCTTTGGCATACTTATAATCACTGTTGCAGGTCGTGTCCAAGAAATTTAAATTTGTGCATTTGTATATTTCATCTGTTTAGGTAACAAAGAAATAGTGACAAGAGCATACAGCAAGTTTTGTGTTTTACTGAATAAAGTTTACTCTCTCTCTCTCTGGTTTACATTATGTGGTGTCTGGTTTGTTTACAGGAGAGTTTGAGGGTACATTATGAAAACAACAGTCCCTTTTTGACAGTGACTAATCTACTGAGGATTGTAGAGGTGTCTCACTGGGGTAATGTGGCGGTTGAAGAGCATGTCGAGATGAGACATTCAGGTGCGACTCTCAAAGGATCCTTCTCCAGATACGACTACCAGAGATCCCAGGAAGCTGGAGCTTCCATAGCTTCATTCAAGGTCAGTCAAATGGCCAAAGTTCATTGTAAGCCCCAATCCATAAGGCTGGGAGCCTACTGCATGCCCCGGTGCTCTCTGAGCTAAAGGGCATGAGGAAAAACGATTTGTTGTGCTTTCCTGCTTTTGGTCCTGTAAATGGCCTCGGGTGTCTTATGTTTTGCCGGCATTGTGAAGGATGGTTTCCTTCACCCATTGGTCTGGTATGCCGTCATATAACTGAAATCACCTTGAAGTACGACGTCGGCAAAAAGCAAAATGAAAAGATTGTTAAATAAATTGAGATTATAATGACAGTGCGGGATACGCGATTATGTATCGGCTCTTGTTGTCTGAGGTCGGACTGCAGTATCAATCGAGCTCTAAGAGCGAGATTGATATGCAGTCCGACCTCAGACAACGAGAGCTAATACAATGGCGTGTACCTGCACTGTCATTATAATCTATTTATCATATACCTTCAATATTAATAAAAAAAATTGGCCTTCTTGGGGACATTTTGTCAAACTTGCACGAAACACTCGGCTCAAAGGGACGAAGGACTACTTAGAACAAAGCGGAGGCTGCTGTTTAATTTCTTTATTTATCCAACAAAAACAGTCATAATGAATGGAAATGGTATTCAATGGGAACGCAGGGTCTGTTTATATATATTACTGCGCAAAGGGAAGCCCTGTCAACGTAATCACGTGACGTCATTCTGCAATGCACTATGGACGTAATCCGGGCTCAACTGCATAAACCTTTGTTTAAGTTTTGTTTTATTTACGTAAGTCCAGGTTATAACCGGTTCCTCACAATGCCCACAGCGGCCTGTTGTGTAAAATCATTCTGAAAACTGCCATGTTTTCTCGATCGGCCCCTGGTTTCACCCACAATGCATTGTGATAAACAACTGTTGACGTAGATATGCTTGGAGGCTATTGTCTTGTATACCCTTCTATTTTATAATTCCCCTTTTGTTTGTATGTTATGATTGTATCCTGTGAATGATGAATCCTTTCACGATGGTCTTCCTAGCTGTTAAGATAGCAGCTTTGAGGACGACTTGTCCAATTCTGACACATGCGATTTAGCACAGCGTTAAATTCCAATCAATCGTAAGCATCTACTCCTTGGGTTGTGTATTAAAACTAAGTTATAAGTGTTCAGATGTGTAGAAGATGTGTCCTTGTGTAGAACCCGCTCAGTCTGTATTTTAATGAAAAAACATCCGCTATGACAGGCAAATGTTAACAAATTATATTTAACAATACTTATTTAGTAGCGTAATATATGGAAATTCACCTCCAATGATTGTCTTATATATGACAATTGAATTCTTCAGACGGTTTTACCGGCTGCTGCAAGAGATGCCTATTACAGAGATGAAATAGGCAACATTTCCACAAGTCATTTGCGTGAAATGGATGACGCTGTTGAACTGGAACTCCGGCCTCGTTTCCCACTTTTTGGTGGCTGGAAAACCAAATACTACATTGGTTACAATGTTCCAAGCTACGAGTACCTGTACAACAAAGGTAATTTTTGCATTTTACAACCAGCAGGTTTTTTTCTATAGCATACAATGAGTTATAGGGTATAGTGTAAGATTTTAATTTTGTGTTCAATGTTACAAATTGGCTTCCCTTGTCTTGTATCAGCTTTATTAAACTAAAATGGTCCTCACACCAAAAAAATTACAGTGCTTTAGATCTGCTATGAAGCACCATTACGTGCAGTTGGTATGATTAAGAACTGTAAATGATGAATCTTTTCACGATGGTCTTCCGAGTTAAGATAACAACTTTGAGGATGACATGTCTTATTCTGATACAGTCGACAAGATCTCGCATTGTGGGTCAGTTATTTGAGAGTTCAACTGACGTGTCTCCATCAAGTAGGCTAGAGCTCTGTTGTCGAGCTTAGGTAATTAAAAGGAAGTTTTTCAGGTTGATGGAAAAAGTGGGGGTTAGGTTTAACAAGGTTTCTTTACTATTTCCCATTATATACGGTGACACCAGTAGTGTGAGGGGTTAGTCAAGGTATAACAAATTTCTTCTAATGAATAGATTTCAAATTTAATGCAAGGGAAGTTTTGTGCTTGCTGCGGAGATAGTTGACTGGTTTTTAGGAGGGTTGTACTATTTTCCACCATACAATGCAACGCAAAGTCCTCATATAAGTGAAATACTCTTGAATACGAAGCTAAACACCAATCAAATAAACACAATCAATTTTACTGTGCTGAACCAGCTCAATCAAAGATACACAACCTTTGAGTTGAACCCAATTATTATTTGTTTCAGATGATACTTATGTGCTAAAGATGAGGGTTGTAGACCATGTGTACGATGAACAGGTTATTGATCAACTTACCATAAAGATCATCCTACCTGAGGGTGCCAGGTCAGTTCTCCAGTCTTGTATAAAAAAAATAGACTAAATATCAACTTTTGTCTTGCATTTTATATTGCAAACAGTTTTCATTTTGTCTATTCATTTTTGATGCCAGGGGGCGTGACCGTCCAGGATGTTTCCGTCTCCCATTGGACAGACAATAGTTGAATTAAACAAAAAATAATAACAAAAAAACACTGTTACATTGAATGCAATGTGATATTAAAAAGCAGAATTTAAAACATGCTTCTACTTAGTATTGAGCCCTCTGGCTAAGGTCAGTGTGTTTCCAGATTATATTCATGCTTTCATTCTTAGCACTGGAGGAACATTATCTTTCCAACAGCGATAACACCTACGTGACCTCACATTTCTTGATTCTGTTAGTCGCTGTTTTCTGTTGGAATGCACCGCTGTCATATAAGTAAAATACCCTGGAGCACTGCGAACACCAATCAATCAATACTTGGTATTAATAAAACTTTCTGTCTGCAGCGGTGTCTCTCTGAAAGCGCCCTACGACGTAAAGCAGTTGCCCAATGAACGCCATTACACCTATCTGGATACAATGGGAAGAACTGTTGTTGTTGCTACCAAGTCCAACCTTGTTGAAGCTCATATACAAGACTTCCAGGTTAGTGGTTTGCGAAAGAATTGAGTACCGTTCTTCCAGGGAATTGTGGAAAAGACCAAATCGATTAACTGATTATCAAATAGAATTGACAGCTGCACACAAGTGCTGTTTAGGCCTGTGAGGCAAACCAAAGCTATATTCTTATGCCTAAACTGGGGCACATGTGCTACAGACAACAGGTACCAGAGTTCAAGTACCTCCTAAACATGATACACGTGGCATCATCTGGATTTGACAAAAGTCCTCTTAAGAATGTTATTAATCCCAATCGGGCAGATCAAAGTCCATAACTGGTAATGGCTGGAAGTTCAGGCCTGTTTTTTTCAACATTACCTATAAATTGGTGCTCTCAAACATTCGTGATAACCTTTCGCTTTCATTTGTGTTGCTTTGTTCCTTTTAAGTACTTAAATGTTTATTTAGGAATAAAAAAATAACTCCAAATCATTATAAGATAGCTGCATTTCA
This sequence comes from Katharina tunicata, assembly GCA_032466195.1. NCBI lineage: Eukaryota > Metazoa > Mollusca > Polyplacophora > Chitonida > Mopaliidae > Katharina > Katharina tunicata. The sequence goes on from JAVFBZ010208014.1 coordinate 9,217, forward strand.
TTTTAGAGCTGACAAAATCTTTTGAAAAATGCAGTTGAGAACAACAGAACAATTTGGGTAACATATAAATCCTTCCTCCTAAAATGAGTTTAGATAACCATGGAAAGAGCCAATTCGTCTCGTTCTGTTGGTCTGTTTGCTATCTTGATAACCTTGATAACTGGTTTTGTCTCCACAGTTGCAGTACTCCTTTCAGAAGATCTTACTCCTACAGGAGCCACTTCTTGTTGTAGGAGCATTCTACCTTCTCTTCATTCTGGTCATAATCTATGTTAGACTGGACTTCTCCATTACTAAGGTTTGTACCAGATTGGTCTATTGCTGAGCTGGTGGTTGGCATGAGCTTCCTGTGCCCTGGTGTTGTTTGAGCTAAGGGCTTGTCAGAAAGCTAATTTCTCGTGTTCTGCATACCGTCTTGATCATGTCCTTTTTCCCTGTGTCGTTTAGGTGGTTTCCTTCAACCATTGGGCTGGCATGCCTCCTATTAGTGAAAAAACCTTAGGTACGCCATAAAACTCCAGTCAGACCCAATTGTTTGGGGATGGTTTCTTGGGCAAGAGCCTCCTTCATTCAGGGATTACAAAACCTATTTGTGTTATTTTGTACTAAATATTTTGTTGTGTTGTCCAGAGTGGTTTTCTTCACCAGTGTGAATATTTAATGGAAGGAAACAAGTCAAAGAAGTTAAATGATGTTTATGAGACATAAAATTGTATTCCTTGAATATACACACTACTCAAATCTGTAAAAAGTTTGCTGAGCTTTCTAGGTGATTTTTATTGCAAAGCTTGGGGTAAACAGAAAAACAATCTATGTTTTATAGGTTAAGCTATTTGACTTTTTGCAAATATTGTCCACTTGACCAGCCTGTTTGTCCATCATAGTCATTTATTGGATGTTTGTGGTGGAAGGAGATTGTGGGGTTGTTTTTACAAGGTTTCTTGTTCTCCACCAAAACACAAACTGTAAACCTCATAAATGAAATATATTTGTGAAGAAGAAATGCCAATCAGATAAATTCACTGATAAACAAAAAGCTGCATTTCTATTAGTTATTGACACTACTTTCAGGATGAACTGAAGGAAAGTCGAATGAGAGTAGCTAGCGTGCTTGAGGAAGTTCAGAGCGCTCAGGACAAACGTAGCGCCCTTTACCAGAGCTACGACGACGCTATCAATCGCTTTAAGAGCAGCAAGGATAACGGAAGCTTCCTTGCCAGTCGTAAGAAGATCGACTCAAACTACAAACAGCTGACTCAGCAGATAGAGGGCCTTCTCTCACAGCTTAAGACTGAGTCTTCTGATGCTGCTGAAAAGGTAATGTCTCTAAATGAATAGGTTTAAAAGTTTAAAATGAATTTTCAATAATGGGGGCTGCAGTTGGAGTTTCCATTGCCGTGTTGCTCACTGAGCTAAGGGGCATTTGGAAGCGGATTTGTTGTGGCATTATTTTTTTAGCATTGTCTTTGTCCCTTTGCTTGCTTTCCATGACCGATGGGACTGGCACGACGTGATGAGTCCATTAAATTAGGTCATGAAACGCCAATCAAGCAGACAGATTGCTACTAGTTTTATGTGGATGTCAAATTTGCCTTTAGTTGAACATGATGCTGGGCTTTGCAATGACTTGATTTAAAGTGGGTGAGAGCCTCCTGTGTTCTGAGGTGAGGAGAATCAGGAAGTAGATTTGTTTGTCCTGTAAAGGTATCCTGGTGTCTTCTGTGTTGTCAACCCACGCCACAGCATAGCTGAAATACCACTGAATGTGGCGTAAAACACCAATCAACCAATCTTGTCAACCAATTACTCATGGCTCAAATGTTTTTTTTTAAAAGCTGCCCATGTCTAAGGAATCCACAGAGCTTCCGATGGCTTTGACCCCCCTTTTTTCATAGTCATCAGATATCTGAATTAAACTAATTATTGTGACAACTTTCACTGTATTACTGTTATTATTTTTGTAGGTTGGAGAGTTGCAGCGTCTCGACCATCAGTATAAGGAGCTTATAAATCAAGCCATTATCTACGCCGAGAAATTAGTCTTGGGCAAGATAAACAAACAGCAGTACCTAGACATGGAGGCAGCTACCGACTCCAAGCGCAAAGACACCAACGCTAAACTAGATACTCTATTAGAAAGTCTCTAAATCTCATATCATGTTGTGGTCAGTTAATATCATTCCAAGCAGACCATTAACCGTTCATTTATGTACTATCATTTCAGTCAACCTACTGAAATTTCACCAGAGGCTGTAATACACTTTCAACTGAAGTAAAAGGAAAATTGGTCTTAAATTACGTCTTTTGCTTTGTTCACTGTAATCGAACTGTTCTTAAAGGGGAATCTATCAGAAAAACAGTCATAGTCAAATTAGACACTACAAAATTATTTGACAAGAACATTATTATAGATTAACAACTACATGTGCTAGCATTTACTAATAAAAGCAGAAGTTGTTAATCGATGATAATGTTGTCAAATTACTGCGTACTTCTAAATGCCACTGTCATGTTTTCTGTTGAAAGCGACTTAAATTGAACTATTGTATGGTGAACTGTTTGTCCCATGATATATTTCTTTTAGATAAATATGACCCGGAGTTATATATCTAATCCATAATAGTACCATAGATTTGTTGAAGTGACTGGAGTGGAGAACGAGTAATCCCACTAAAAATGTAATGACAGTTTAGTTACAACTTGCTATGGTCTATAATTTGACTGTTTCCTTCCACTTTTAGGAGCAACGTTCCAAAATGGAAGACCACCTTGAATCAATGTCTGTTATGTCGGTGGAAAGAATATTATGTTCAAAGGCCTACAGACAGGCGGCTGGTTGAACCGTTATGCTCTGAGAAATAAAAAAAACTTTAAGGCCAACGCCTGTGATAGTGACTAACTTGATATTACAAATTGCCTCATCTTGCGAAACGAAAACTTCAAAAGTGCGCTTCTGTTTTTGTTATGTTCCCAGCTTGCAAATGCAGCTAAAACGAGTTAATTAGAGCCAGATGAAGTTCCACGCATTCTCACTGACATAAGGGCATCATACAGTACAATGTGAAAAAGATGGAACATGGAGTGAAATCTGGTATAAAAAAAACAATTCTCCAGATGATTTGTGGATACATAAACCTTGCCCGATTTCAGTTACTCATTCCATACGTTGTGCGTGGGGAAATAGGTTTTACATGTACCATTAGGCGACAGGTGAGAGACTTTGTTCTCTGAGCTATTAAGAGGTATCAGGAAGCCGATTTGTTGTGGTGAATTTTGTTTAAGCGGCATTTAGAAGCTGGGTACATAACAAAAACATGACGACTAAGATGGATTTTCAACTTCTGGTTATATTGATAAGCAACGTTTCGGCCTAGATGATGACATGTTTAAAGCAATGATTACAATTCTCAACAGAATAAGTTAAGTATATACCCCAGAAGTTGAAAATCCATCTTAGTCGTCCTGTTTTTGTCTTCTATATTATACATTGCCAGCGCAAACCTTGTCACAAGGGTGTTCCCCGTTGTTGAAATTGAAACTGGGTCATATGAGATCTAGTATTTACATTTCATACCGCAGCTGATAGTTACTTTCCAACCTGTTCACGTAGTACCCGACTGTAGACTACACTAATGAATCGGCTTCTATTGATATATACGAAGAATTAGAACCCTTGGGCCGGTTGCTCAAAGCAGTATTAAATTTAATCCTAGTTTAGATGACTTCATGCCATGTTGAAGGCCCTCTCTAATACCGCGATTAGTGATTTAATCTGGTATAAGCGGCTAACACTGCTTTGAGCAACCGGCCCCAGGTAGATTAAGGCAGGTTTGGGAATTATATAAGGATCGCCATGTCAAAGGCTGCAGTTTATATGGTATCTAAGGAACCTGTTGTCTGTCACGTGTGAAATAACTTTTTTGGAAGCCAGTCTGAAGTTTTTGACTGGAAACGACCAATTTTGGGTTTTAGTTGGATACTAAAAAGTGGCAAGCCTCGCAATAAAAGGCTTCCACGTTTATAACATTTGAGTGCAGAGCAGTGATTACTATAAAATATCGCTTTGATATTTCTATGTTTGAAAAAATAATTTGCAGAAAAGTACCTTGGCGGGGATTCCATCCAGGATATCGTCTATGTGACAGCCTAATGCGCTATCCACTAGGCTATTTTGACTATCGATGTGACGGTATTAAGAAAATAGAACGTGTTTTAGTCACTGAACTTAAATCCAATACAACTTTAAAACTTTCACATATTATAAATATAATTAATACATCTTTAATAGTATATTGATTTTCCTGGAAATAGGACTACAATAAATCGAAATAATGACGTTTGATTAAAAAAGTACATGTTATTCAATGTTTGAAATACTTACGTAATTGCCTTATTTTTTTCACTCTTTAGTTGCCTGCATTAACTACAAACCTCTGATTAATCGTTCTCTTTTTTTTTGGTGTATAAAGGATTTTTTTCAAGCCCTACACCCTTATTTTGGCGGCCTGAACAAAAGTTATCAACTTCATATTTTAAACTTTTTTTAGGAGGCCCATGACATAATATAAATTGAATGTTATTGGAAGAAAAGTGGTTTTGTATCACATCACTGCTAAACATGGCACATTTCGGAAATAACCTAACCATATAACGATGTACATCAACTCCAGACACAATACCGGAGGTCAAAAGTTGTGATTTCTACATATTTGACCTTTTATTCCTGTCACCAATTTACATTTTGTAACTTTTACGGGTACCGTGTCTCTTAAATTTGAAAGATCTGCGTTAAAGTTTTTTTTTACCATTTTTATGAAAACCTTAAAAATCACTGGCGAAAAGTTATCTGTACGATCGTCGCTATTCCGGACAGTGTTTACATACATCGATCACTTTTTCGCCATGATTTAGTTTTCTAAAAAAAATGATAATCCTTCCAGGTAATTTCTTTGAAACCTAATAACTATCGGCCTTTATTTGCTGCTAAGTTGAAACCTAATGGATATACATTTAAGGTCTGATCTGTATATCCCCACCTTTGACAAAATTATTATCCCACAGATAAAACAAAGTAACACCATACATGAGTAGAACACAATATTTTTTTATTGCAAAGTTTCTTGCCATAGTCTGAAAATTATGCATTGTATGTACAAATATTATTTACAATATATAAAAAAACGACCACTTCAGACATGTGGCAGGAAAGTAAAGCACAGCAAACATTTCATTGCACAAAAGCGTAAAAAAACTGGAATGTCGTGTTACTGATTTTCTAATACAACGGTATTGCCTAAAGGCTCCGCAATACTCGTTTAACATTTTAAATTATCCAATAGGAAAAGAAACATTTGCCGCAGAGAAACCACCAATAAAACTGGTCAGGAAATTCCACTGTGTGACCTGTATATACTGGTATGATTTCAAGCAGCCAAGTTATTAAATGTAACAATTTTTTTTTCTTGGCTACTTTTTACCACGGTTAATACGAGTATCATAACGTCTCCAATATTCACTGAGAAATATTAAAATTATTTAATTAAGTAAACACATGTTCATTAACACTCACAATATCGACTACCAAACAAAAATATTGTTTCCAACTTCTTTAAATATTTGATTGACGGTTAATGTTGTACTATAACGTTATTTCACGAATATTAGGAATAAGCCGGCGTATCGTGGAGAGACTACAGTGACCTCTGCAGCCACAACCAAACTTTGACACAATACAAAAGGGGGCTCGGCAGTCCTACTTAATCACGGGGTGGCCCCCTTTAAATATAAATAATGTATTTGAAGCTTAAAACAGATTACCAATTGTAATGAAATATGCCTACACATCTTGCATAATAAACTGATCACCAAACTGGGATAAGCAAATCTATAAAAATAGAAATAAAAGAAAAGTTATTTTTTTGACCTACATATTTTTCACAGGTGTTTATCAGACATTTATATATTACTCAAGCACTGTCACTTTTCACACATTCCTATAATAAAGGCTTGGATTATGTTTATTTGGAAAGGTTAACTGAACCAATTTAATATTGATCATCGCTCTAAAGACAGCACATTTTTACCGACATTCTGCACTACCAGAATATCAACACCAATACTGTATTCTAATGACAACGAAAAACGAAAACAAATGGAAAAAAGATGGAAACCATTTTGCAGCCCTGGAGTTTTAAATGTTAAACAGACTAGCCCAAACCCTCAACGAATTTGACCCCTTTACCATTTGAACAAAGTATATGTTATGTAAAGGCTAAGAAATGTATAAACACAATCTTGACATACCAAAAAATGCTTTAGATCTTTTTTAGAAAAGTTTTAGATCCATATTCACAATTGCACATTAATTACTCAAAACTTGTGCTCTTTAGATCGAATTTGTTGAGGATTTAGGGTTAAGTCATACAAATGCTCTTGTTTCATTTGTAGCATCCGTTAGCGAGAACAAGTTGAATGGAATTTTAGTTTTGATTTTCCTAAAACATCTGTCAAGTATTCAATTTTCGAGAGACTTATTAAATAATGATTAAATATCGTATTCAAAGAGTGCCAGATATGCTAACCTCTTGACAAAATAACTTAATATTGTAATGTAAAGAAACAATTCGCTTTGAAAAATTGTAAGGCAGTTGTGGAATGGGGCTTTCCAACTGACTTAAGGTTTTTCATAAAAATACTGATACAAAAACCAACAAACAACAAAGATTAGAAAATGAACTAAATGTGAGAATAAACTAAATGAAGTCAAATTCATGACCGTACAAATATAAAAATGGTGATGATTTTTTAAACTAAAATGTTCAAAGCAGAAAACAAAACGCAAAAAAACAAGATAAATGTTTTGAAATCCTCGAAAAATGTTGTGCGTAATTCAAACTTTGTGAAATGGGACTAAAAGGAACAAACTCATAACAAATCTAGTTTAAACCTGGGCTGCATGATTATAAATTAATGATCCCAGACAACAGGTTATTAGCCCTGTTTGCATTGGATTTAAAATGGCTAAAAACATCATCAGTTTACCACACTCACCACAGCATTAGGACACATTTGTTTTTTTTGGTTTATGTATATGATCGGTGTTCAGTATATTGCTGAAGAATATTTCAATAATATGACGACATAGCACTGCATTGATAGTGAGTAGGACAAGCAAATCACTCAGAGTGCTGTTGTATTTTTTACTATTTCAACTGCTAAACAATCCTCAAAGTTGGTCTGAATAGAGAATGCATATTGGGGATATTTGTTTTGATTAAAACAAACCTTAAGTTTTTTCATTTTGTTCTGATTAAATGCATTTTTGGATGCCTCAATTTGCAAGTATTGCCAATATGTCTAAGTTATTTTAGATTGAAAAGAATTACTGAGAGTGACAAAGGTTATCAAAAAAATAGCTTTGTATGGTGTAATTGTTAGCAATCCATTTTCCTGGTAGATGAAGTTGTCAATGGGTTATACCAATTGTATCGTTCCCTTGTCAATTTTTAAATCAATAATTTGGCAATGGAAGATTTAGTTATTTAAGTATTATTATTATTAAGTATTAGCTCTTCTAAAACGACCTAAGGCGGAGTTGTGCATTTTTCCACAAGTTTTTGCAGCCATCAAATGTAGCATTCCTTGTAATTAGTTGTTTTAAACAAAAAAAACGTCATTAATCTAAGTTATTACAAAAAGTATTATTCTGATAGTCCTATTTTATCCATACCACATGACAGCCGGATAAAACCGAAATATATAATTATACATAATGTATTATGACGTTTGCACATGTTGGAATGATAAGGACTATTTAAATATTGATGGTTTATTTGATCGACTATGCCACAATTTATATCTTGATATATTTTGGTTTTATCCACTTGTCATCGGATAGAACTAAAAAATGGACAGTTAATTTATTGCAGTAATCTTTTAGGAGTCATTTTTATAAGTAGTATAATTTAAAATCTGAAGCTATCAGTGAATCTGAGCTTTGGTAAACGACAAAGAATATCCTCGTTTGTTTCTTTGTCGTTGCAGTTTCCACTTTTGTCCTGAAATCAAAGGATCCCCATTAGAGGAGCCACTGTCACTATTAGCACAGTCCTCTTGAGGGGGCAACACTGAGGGGCTCTTTGTGTTCCGGTTTGCCAACGAAGGGGGACTACTGCCTTGCTGCCGGATGAAAATTGGTGGGATGCTAGATTGATCTCCCTTAGTAAGCTCTACACTGGCAGACACTGGGCTTTTGGGCTGTGACCTGCTTGATAAAGGCAGATGGTCACCTGGAATTTTATCAACAGTTCTATAGGTGACAACACATGGTTGTTGAATGCCTGCAGACTTTTGAATGTTCTGCATTGATTGACTTTGGTCAGGTATTGATGAGTCTACACCTCCAGGAAATGTCATGAATATTTGAGTTCTTGGGCTCTGTCTGGTGGTATGAATCAATCGTCTACGACCTGGGGTAACAATGTGTACAGTTTGTCTAGTCGGTTGTACAGGATTGCTTATTGATGTGGTTGTTGGTTCATTTATTGATTTGCTCTTTCCAGTCAAGATTCTTGGATACTTGGATACAGGCGTGATGACTGTATTAGTTCCGGTTTCAATTTTCCTTTTAACTGCAACAAACTCTGCTGGTTTAGTTTTGCTGTCATTACTTGTTACATCCCAGGAAACAGGAGAATTTCTCCTTCCTGGTGATAACAAATGAACTTCACCCACTGATTTGCCGTCTGTCTTTGATATCTCTCCAGGTTTCTGATAACTTTGGGCCCTTCGGGAAGCTGTTTTATTAACCACTTCAAAAACAGTAGACTTCAGATTGAACCCTGCTTCATGTGTAGCCCCAGATGATTTGCTTGTTTTATGCACTCCTCCTCTCTTAAGAACTTCAAAGTTTTTGTCTCTATGAATTGGTTCAAAGTTCTTAGATCGTAAACTTTTTCTCAGAGTTAACAAGGTGGGTTCATCACTTGGCTCTGATTCTGTTGATCTTTTTGGATTATCTGAATTAATGTGATCCCCGTTGTCATCCATATCCCAAGTGAAAGGTTTTGAAGATTTGGGGAGAAGGCGTGATTTTAAAGACATAGTTCTTCCCATCCTGACAAAGTTAGCTTTCCTGACGGGATCTATTTCAGCTGGACTTTCTCGTTTGATTAGCTTACTTTTGTGCACCAGCGAGGAAATCCCTTTATACTTATCACTCGATGTCTGTGTCCCTGAACATAATTGTACTCTATAAATGTTACCTTCTCCAATAGTTGGTTCATCGGAAGATGTATTCCTCCGTCTGCCTAACTTTGGTTTTGATTCAATCAAAATTTCAGTCATGCTATTGTCTTGACTTGTCTGCAGTGGTTCCTTACTTGTCTGGGAATTTAAGTCCGTCTGTGTTTCATCAATTTCCAGTTTTTGTTTCTTAGACAACTGCTCGATGGCTGGCGGAACCTCAACTTCTTTTGATTTGTTTGCTTTTAACTCCTTTTCTTGTTTAGCTGCCTTGTTTATGTTTTCTGTGGGACAAGGCAATGTCGACATTCTAAGCCTTTTTACTCCAATTGTCTTTATTTCCGTTTGAAGAGAGGTCTTCATCATGTCTGTAGTCTGGTCAATATCCACATCAGTGCAACCTGAATATTTCTGTACAGCAGATCTTTCTACAGTTGATTTACTCTTTGAATGTTGATCAGCAAGTACTGACTGATCACTTAGAGCTATTGATGTATTACTTTCTTCCTCTTTCTCGAGAGCAGCAACCACTTGATCTGTTTCCTGTTGATCTGCAGTTTGTTCTTGGTCCAAATGCTTCATTGGGGGGAAATCACCTTTTTCCCCTATTGATTCTTCTGTCACAGAGGCTTCTTCTAGTTCATCTACCTTTTCTGCAGTATCTTCAATAGACATTAATTTTCTTCCAGATCTCAAAGTTTTGCGACAGATAATGCTTTCACTTGAGTCAACTGATGAACACTTAGAAATTGCCATTGACTTGTTATTCTTGAGTTTAGGTGTGTCCATTTTAGGTTTGCTGTTGTTCTGCAAACGATTTCTTGTCTCTTGCCAATCCTCAGTTTCTGGTTCATTGACAATTTCTGACTTCACTTTGGTTACTTGAGCTTTCTCTGTTCCTTCTTTGGTTGAATTCTGATCTTTGACTGTTTTTTTATGGTGTTCAATTGTTTCTTTGGCTTTATCCTGATTCTCAGCAGACAGAGCCTTTGTTTTTTGCTCATCAGAGGTGGAACAAGCTGGTTCTAATATATTGATTACATTAATGGTTTGATCTGTTTCTACACCTTCATTTTGTTCAACCTTTCTTCTTTCAATTTTGTCGGACTTTTCATCATAGTCGTCAGAAAGAACTTGAATACTCTTTCCAGATCGAAGGACTTTACAACCTCGAATAGTTTTACTTCTTGTTTCAACAGAAGCAGATATCGTTACTTCTGGGGAAACTTTTTCAACTTTTTCTGGCTTTGTTGGCGTTTGTTCTAACTTGTCTTTGTTCTGTAAACAACTACTTATGTGATTTGATAACTGATCATCAGAGTGAGGTGGATTGTGACATGTTAACTGATCATCAGATTGAGGTGGACTGTGACATGTTAACTGATCATCAGATTGAGGTGGATTGCTGGCTTCTTCACCTTTCTTGTAACTGTCTTCTAACAAGTCTATCTTTCTGTCTGATGTTGAAGGTTGTCTTATTCGTTCACCTTTCACCTCACCCATTTTGCCTGAAACATCTTGGTCTTGTGCAAGGTTTTCAGAAGACGATTTTCCCCCATCATCATCTGAATTGGTTGAAATATTTTTTGGCTTGATGATAGAATTATTAGTTTCATCTATATTGTAATATTCACTCTGTATTCCTTTTGCACTTTTCTGATCTTCCATAGAAGATGTGAAGCTTTCGGTATTCTGCGAAAATTCATTAGAAGACACTTGAATTGATCTTCCAGACCTCAAGACTTTAATAACTGGAATAGCTTTACTTCTCGACTCAAAAAGGGTGGAATTTGAGGCCTGGGCCGATGTACTATCCAATTCTGAATGAGTACTGGTTTCCTGTTCTGTTTGATCAAGTTTCGTTTTGTTGTCCAGTAAATTTTCAGATACTTTATGTACTTCTTCACTACAACTGGACTTAGCAGTTTCCAATTTATTTGTTACTACTTCATCTTTATTGCACACTTCTTGAATTTGGTATTTTTCTTTGTCAGATGTTGAACATTGCTGATCAGTTTCATTTACTTCAACTCTGTTGCTAGTATTGTGTTGTTGGTTTTCAATAGATCGGATTTGGTCATGAGATACTGATTTTTCATCTGAAGTTTCCAGTTTCTGTTCAGCAGAAATAGGTTTGTTGGATAGAGTGTCACTTATTTTCCTTTCATCATTTTGTATGGAATCACTAGAGTCTAACTTTTCAGTAAACAGTTCCCGAGACCCTGACTTTTCACAAGTTTCATCAGCCGAACCTGATTGTATTCTTCTGCCTGATCTCAAACTTTTGCACACTTTATTGGTTGTGGTTGTGACTTCATCTGATGTTGCGTGTGAAGTTTCATATGAATTTATTTCTTCTTTCCCACATAATGGTTTGTGTGTTTGTTGCCTTTGCTGTGACTTTACTTCTTCAGAATCATTTGACCTCGTGAACTGATCATGTGTTGGTTGTCCCAGCTCTTTATTGAGTAAATCACTAGTTCTTGTTTGGTCTTGACCCTTTTCAATGTTTTTGCTGCTTTGTCCAGATGCAGATTTTTCTGTGTTGACTATTTCTTGCTTGAAAGATTGTGAATCCATATCATTATTGTCTGTGTCCATCTTTTCTACAGTCTGATTATCACAAGATTTATTTTTCTTTCCAATGCAAGACTTGCGCGTAGCATGTTCCACTTTGATTGTGTCATCAGAGTTGGACACTTCATGTGTTCTTACTCCTCGTACTTTCTGTGTGACAGGGCATATTTCTTTCTTAATACTTTGCTCTATGGAGCTAAGTTTCTGATCATGTGGCAGTCTGTCAGATGAATCTTTCTGAACTGTTTTCCCTGATCTTAACATTTTACGACTGATAGGAGCTTTCTGGCCTGTAGCTGGTTTGGGTGTTTCTTGTGAGACAGAGACCAGTTGTGTTCTTCTTGCATCTTGTCTAGCTATGTCCGATGGAAGGTTTTCTGATTTTAAATCACTTTCCGAGGTACTGTGCTTTAGCTTTGAATGCATCTTCCCTCCCTGAGCTGGACTAGATGCAGACTTTGGTGTAATACTTAAACGAGTTGATGAACGACCTCTCTCTCTTTTCACTTTTGCATCAGCCACAACATCTTGTACTTTGGGTTGCTTTGGTTTCTGATGCTTAACTGGATAACTGTATATATAATTATCATCTGTACATGTTCTTGTCCTTTTCCTTTTTGGTCTCGAGGCTATACATGGAGATCTTTGACGCCGGTCAGGTCGATTCTGTTCCCTTTTATTTTTTAGGGTCGTTGATATCCTGTTTACTTCTGTTTTCTCTCCGGTTGAAGAAGCTGCTCCATGGATTGGATCACAAAGTGTCTTCACATTGTTTACTGATTGTACCTCTGTTTCTATCTGGGCAGGAATTGCTATGACCTCTGATTCCTGTTTGTTTGATGAATCTTTTTCAATGTCGATATTAACGTGTTCACTCTTGGCCTTCTCAATAAAATTGCTCTGAGGATATAATGGCTTAACAGATGTCAAACTTGATTTATTTTCGACAGTCAGGTCTGTTAACACACCTTCATCAGTTATTATTGGATTTTTACTTTCATCCCTAGTCACAGGTCTTGCTGATTGACAAGACAGAGCAGTTGATGCAAAGGAATCAGATTGAATACTTAAAGAATTTACATTTGCTTGCAGATCTGTCTGTCCACTTATATCCCGCTGATCAAGATCCTTAGAAGATTTTTGGTGAGATACATGATCTTCCATATGTAAAGGCTCGATACGATTTTCTTCAATTTCACATTTTTCAATTGATTGCTTGGATCCGTTATTCTCAGACTTGGTTACAACAGAAGATTGTGAATCAGTTTTAGAGAGCTGATCAGCATTATTCTTGACAATATATGGCACATCTTTAGTTTCTGGCATTATGTCTGTCAACAGATCAGGAGCACTCGCGCTTTTAGTTTGCTCTTCTGGTGGGATCAGATCATCTAAACTGTCAACAACACATTCATTTGTGGATGTGTCCAATGTAATATCAGTTGTTTCACCACAAACATTGTCTTGAATACAGTTTGCCTTGGCCATCAGAGAATCGGCTTCTGGTATAACATCTGTGGATACTTCGATAGAACATGCAACCCATTGTGATGAATTAATTAGAGGCATTTTCTCTTCTTGAACAATTGCAGTTTCAACTTCATTAGTTGGCAAAATAGAACACTCCACTGTGTCTTTGAGCTGAAATTGATTATTTCTTGTCGAATTTGTTTGTGGAACTGATTCATTGAAAGAACTTAAAGCTTGGGAAATATCATTATGAAGGTGAGGCTCAGCTGTAGGACTTGGTTCATGCTGATTAACTAGTCGACATGAAAGACTTGTGTTTATCTGTACAGGTTCGCTTGGCTGGGGAGACGTTGAAGCTATTGGTTCTTGATGAACAGATTGTTTTGCTTCTGTTGAAAAGTCCCAATGTGTACTTGATTGGACAGACATTTTCTTTCTACCCTGATCTTCAGATTTTGGCAAAGGGCTAGATGAATTTGGAATATCACTTTGGGAATCTTCAAGAGTTATTTGTATAAGATCACGAGTTCCAAATGACTGTGACAAGACTTCGTTTTTATTGGATAGTTTAGGAATTTCAGGTGCTTGTTGGTAAACATCGCCGTCCCCAGGCAGTGGTTCAGTGTTATCCAAACCTTTGGCACTGCTGACACTTGAGGTCGCTTCTGTTGTTGGTGAGCTTACATTAGTCTTGTCTAGACTATCTGTCGAAATATCAAGTGGGGTCTTAAACTGTGTTGTAGAAGTACGTACTATAAGTTTTTCCTCAACAGCAGTTTGTACAGCAGTATATGTAGACAAAATGCTGTTTTGTGTCGGTTCTGCAGGGTTTGTTTGATCCGAAAGTGAAGGGATACTAGGTGTATTTGTTTCTGTATGACATGCAATGCCTTCCTCCTGCAATGGTGATTCTGGTATAAAATATTCCTGTTCAGTGGATTGTGAAGAACTATCTTTTAATTGCAGATTATCTGTTTTACTCACAACTGACTCATCCATGTTAACCTTCAATGGATTTGATGAATCTACATGTGGTAAGCCTTCGTCTATGCTCAACTTTGGTAAAAGAGCTATTTTTTCGACAGCTGGAGAAGAAAAGATATTCAAATCCTGTGTGCCACTTATATTTGAAGCAGAACTTATGATGGGTTCATTTGATTGTAAGCTGTTGGCTTCTATTAATGGATTAAAAAGTGATTTATTGTTTTGTGAAGAAGTAGTTGCATCAAATTCCACTGTTTTAGTTGAATTTTCTTTTGAATGTCTTAATACAGATGCCTCTGAGGGATTCTTCAGTTGATCAACAATTCCTAATGTTTCTTGCGAAGCAGCCTTGTTTGTTCCATCATGGGAAGCTATGTTCTCTGGACTTTCTGTTTCAGCACATTCAGAAGCGGTAAGGATTGTTTGATCTTTTTTCACAGATACAACAGGAGGCAGCTCATCCATTGCTGTGGTCTGGAGAAAAAGATTGGTGGTAACATTTGCAGTGGTTTCAGCTGAAATTTCCTGCTCTGATATTGATGGTTGTACTTCCGTTACTCGAGGACAACTTTCTATTGGATGACAAGCCATGGGTGATGTCACTTCAGCGTCTTCTTGCCTACTTTTGACTGTTGAAACATTTTGTGGAATGTCACTTGACAGTGGTGGAATGGCTGCAGCTGGGAAAGCTAACCCAAATTCCTCAGAGAAAGTTGATGTATGTACAGAAGACAAAGATTGTGTGCTGGAAACATTTTCTTGTTTCAGCAGCATTTCAGGTGATTGACTACAGTTTGATGGAATTCCTGAAGGGTTTGGAAAGTTGACTGAAACAGGAGTGGTTTCTGGAATATCATGTGATATCAACTCTGAAGATTTTCCTGTAGGTTCACACCTAGAAATAATTCCTTGGCTTGAGACTGTAGGCAAAGTTAGTTCTGAGATATCAGTTGACATGCATGGTTCAACTATTTCTGACTTTGTGGGGTTAGGTATCTGAGCCTCAAGTTCCTTGTGAGACAAACAGACAGGATCTAGTTGAGACGATGTTGACTCCACTGATTTGTCCATTACTGAGATTATGGGCATCACATTTGGTGATCTTGAATCCTGTGAGAACCCTTGCTTTACTGTAGAGCAAGAATCTTCCGCACAAACTTCACTTTGTATTTCTTGGTTTGAACAAGATTGTAAAATGCTGTTTGAGCTTTTTGCTAAAAGAGTAGTGGCACTGGCTGTGGAAGGCTTTGAAGAATAATCCAAAAAAATACCATCTGTGTCTGGATTTTCCAATGGAACAGGTTGTTTTGCTTCCACAAGGTTGTCCATTGTAAATATTTTTACAGTATTAATTGATTTATAAGAAGCATTGTTTGGCTCTGTCACGTTTGCTTTTGATCGATTTGCTGAATGCAACTCTAAAGCAATTGGCTCACTTGATTCATTGGAGGAGGCGTTGGGGGCAAGCTCACTTGATTCACAGGAGGAGGCGTTGGGGGCAGGCTCACTTGATTCACTGGAGGAGGCGTTGGGGGCAGGATCACTTGATTCACTGGAGGAGGCGTTGGGGGCAGGATCACTTGATTCACTGGAGGAGGCGTTGGGGGCAGGCTCACTTGATTCACTGGAGGAGGCGTTGGGGGCAGGAGTTTTCACAGAGTCTGCAATATAAGGGATAGCTGTTGCATCTTGTTCATTTCTTGCCAGTTTCTCTATGGGAAACAACAAAACAGATTCAGCCTGTGGTGTTACAACCATAGGCTCAAATTGAGAATCATCCATGGTTGAAAACTTAGAAGGCTTTGAAGTTTCCTTGCTCTCATCTCCAGTTGGTGTTTCAGGATTGGTATGACTAACATTATCCAACTCAAAAGGTGGATCATCAGTTGGTTCTTTAATGTTAACTTGATTTGAGTCTTCAACTTCTAAATTTGTACCATCTGTTGTTTGAAGAGGGGCCACAGTAGTTATATCTGGAGCTGGAGTTTGCCCAAAGCTGAAAGTTTGACGAAGTGGTTTACTTTCTTCCTCTCTAGATTGTATTGAGTTACAGGGTTGAATTTCTTTCTCTACAGCTTCATTGAGTAACAAGTTGCTATTTTTGACTTCATTTGCACTTGTTTCACTCTGTAATGGTAAGCTGGTTTCAGATTCTTTATTTACCCTCTTAGTGTGTAACGAGTCTTTAATGTCTTCTTCTCTAGTTTTACTGTGTAATAAATTCCTGGCTTCAATTCCTTTCTCTTCAGAGGCACTATGTAGCACACTGGTTTTCAAAACCTCCTTCCCAATTGCAGTATATTGGTTGCTGATATCAATATTCTCCCTTTCAGGTGCTATGTTTAATGAGCCACAGGCTTTAAGGGATTCCATACAAACTTTGACTTCAGGTAATTTGGACAAGGATGTTTTACCAGAATAAAATTTGGTTGTTACATTATTTGAATCTTTTCCATTTTCAGGCACAATTGGAGATGGAGACTGTTCATTGCAGATCGTTACTAAGGGCTGTTTATCGTCTTCCACAAAAGGATTGAAGGCATCGTTTGACTTTTCGTGCTGTTGTATATCTTTGACACTAACAATAGGATTTTTAATTCTTTTCAATGTCACAACTGGTATCAGCAATGGATGGCTGAGCTTCAGTGCAGTGTCTGACAAGGCTGTTTGGTCAGTAACAGTTTTATGAGATGTGTCAGCTTCTGATGTTGATTTTCCATCATTCAAAATGTCTGGACTATTCTTTTCTGATAACCTTACTTCACCTTCCTCTAGGTCTTCAAAGATGTTTCGTTCTAAAATCGGTTTTCTTGGCGAAAGATATCTAGAGCCACCATCAGGATTCAACTCTTCATGGTCATTTTTTGATTCTTTGGTTGTATTTAAGACACTCTCATCCAGCACTTCTGAATTCTTACCAGATGAAATTTTGGAGTTATTTGCATTGTCTAAATCTTTTATGTTTCTTTCTTCATTATGCTTTATATTCTCATTCCCTGAATCAGTTGGAGGTTTTGATATTGTAGATTTATCTTGCTGAATGGGGTTGTTTTTGTGTGACTCAATAGTATCAACTGAATCTTGATTTTCCACATGGTCATATGTTGCAAAAAGCTCACAGATTCCAGAAATATCAACTGTATCAATAATAACCTCTGTTGTAGCTGGTGTTGCAGGCTTCCCCTTTGTAGAATTCCTTCTTTTGGGAACATGTTCGAGTTGATGGGACTTGTAGGTGTCTATTGATAATCCCCGGCTATTACGACGCAGGACTTTTTTTGGTTGTTGTGAAGCTAAACATGTCGTAATTCTGTCTTTTTCCACTTTTACAGGATTCTCTGTTTTATTGTCAAGTTTTTCAGAGGCTGCTTTTGGCGGGATCTTTATTTCTTGTACAGAGGTAGAGGGTTTGCTTGGTAATGTATTTATGGATAAGCTGTGAAGTTTTTCAGTTGCTAATACACATCTAGCCCGGTCTTCAGCACTTATCTTAACGGACAGCTGTTTTGTTAACACCTTGCCCCAATCCGAACTGGCCTTTTTCATAGGACTGTCTGGATGGAACATGGATGCATCTGCAGGAACCAACTGTCCACAATGTGGACATAATGCAGTAACATTCATTTCTTCTCCAGACAGAGTAAGGTTGGCTTCATGACCACAGTCTGGTAACGGCAACTCTGGCTTTGACAAGGCTTCTTTGGCTTTCTTTATGGACTTCTTTTTCGCTGCAGCACCATTACCAGAGAGAGAAATAATACTTGCGAATTCATCAACAAATGAACGTCTTCTGTTTTCTAGCACATCTAAACTTTGATTCGATTGTGGTTGTGTGGTAGTTGTCATTGGTTGTGTGATAATTGTCATTAGTTGTGTGGTAGATGTCATTGGTTGTGTGGTAGATGTCATTGGTTGTGTGGTAGATTTCATTGGTTGTGTGGTAGATGTCATTGGTTGTGTGGTAGTGGTAGATGTCATTGGTTGTGTGGTAGTTGTCATTGGTTGAGTGGTTTTTGCCACTGGTTGTGTTTTGGTTGCCCCAACAGGGTCATCCAACTTGACATCAACATCTGAAGTCACTTTTAAAACCTTTGAGTCTTTACTTGTTGAATGTTCATTACTGTTTAGTGCAGAAACTGGACTTGCAACATCTTCCATCAAGTCAGGAGTTTTGTCACCTGCCACTATATACGATTCATCAACACTGTCCATACTGCTTTGGCCATCAAGAAAAGATTCACTGTCACTATCATTGGTGGAATTTTCAAATAAATCTTGTAATTCTTCTGGAGCAGTACGAAACTGCAAAAATTCTTCATCTATTGATTCAACTTGGACAATGGCTTCTGTAGCGCTCTCTACAGCAGAATTCATTGTTGATATATCGCTACAACTTGAAGGTCTGGTAGAGGGCTCATACTCGCTACATTCCTCACTACTTGAAAGGCTGCTTTCCTCTGTTGTCTTTGTGGCTTCAATAACACTTTGGACTTCATAATGGGAATCTGTATCGGTGTTATCTTGGCATATGTCTGCAATAATATCTGATTGTGGTTGAGAAACTATGCCCAACTCTGGATTTGAAACATTGTCAGCTTGTAGGTTTGAAGAATTTTCACATTGTTGGTTTGAATCAAATAACACTTTTGGGTGTACAACATTGTCCACTTGTGTGTGTAAAACATTGTCCAATTGCAAGTGTGATACATTCTCAGTTAGCTGATTTGAATAATCCACCTGTGGTTTAAATACATTGTGCTGTGGGTTTGAAACATGGCTCAGTTGTGGGGTCAAAACGTTGTCCATTTGTGACTTTGACACATTGGTCAATGTACCATCTGAAATATTACACACTTGTGCGTTTCCATCAGTTGCCAATTCAGGGTTCGTTTCATTGTCATATTGAACTGATGAAACGTTTGCCACAGGATGGTTTGATACATCATC
The DNA here is from genome assembly GCA_032466195.1 of Katharina tunicata. Classification (NCBI taxonomy): domain Eukaryota; kingdom Metazoa; phylum Mollusca; class Polyplacophora; order Chitonida; family Mopaliidae; genus Katharina; species Katharina tunicata. The sequence continues at coordinate 28,438 of JAVFBZ010208014.1, forward strand.
CACTTGAATGTTTGTAACACAGGACAATTGAAGGTTTGTAACTTTGGTCAATTCGGAAGTTGGAACATTGTTCAATTGAGAGGTTGAAACTTGTTCTTCTTGTGGGTTTTCAATATTGTTCAATTGAGAGTTTGTATCTTTAGAAAGTTGTGATTTAGAAACATCAACCAATTGAGAATTGAGAGCTGATTTTGGTTTTGAAACATTGCTCAACTGTGGGGTTGATGCATTGTCCACTTGTTGGTTAGAAACATTGGCCAGATCCGGAATTGAGACACTGGTGGATTGAGAGGTGGAAACAATGGTCATTTGTTGTTGAACAACACTGTGCAATTGTGGGTGAAATGCTTTGTCCACCTTTGGTTGTGATGCATTGTTCATTTTTGAAAATGAGGAAAATTGAACGGAATCCTTGGAACAAACTTTGGTTGGATTTGCTGATTCAGGGGTCGATTGCATGCTTGAGTTTTCATTCAGTAGTTTAGTGTAAGGCTGTTGCTCCACAAGATGCTGCAAACTGTCCTCTGAACTATCATCTTCTAGGAAAGACATGTTTGAGAGATTAGTTTCCAGTGTGACAGGTTTAATTGGTATATCTGCAAGAGAATCCTCCGTTTCTATCTCAGTTGAAGATCCGCTGCTTTCCTCTAGGGTTATAGCTAGGTTTGATGTGGGTTTTACCAGGTCTTCAGAGGAGTCAGAGTCAGAGTCATCGATGACCTTTTTTCTTGAATCCTTAGAGACTTGACCAGTTTGTTTCATCTTAGCCACAGACTCCATTAGCAAATGTTCATGTTCATTTAGATGATCAACATATTTCATGAAAGTCTGAAAACACACATTGCAGTAAAAGCACTTGAAAGCATATTTTGCTTTGTCGTTGAAAAATTTATATGGTTTGATGTGCGACACAGCGTAATGTTGAATTAGGACATTCCTGTTGGCAAACTTATTGTCACATAGCTCACAGTCGTTGTTATTTTTACTTTTAACTTTTGGTATACTTGTGGATGATTGACTGTCACTTAGATCATCAGTGAGATCCTCATCACCAGTCAGAAGCCTCTCTATCAGGTCTCGAGTTGCAGATATTTCCTTAGCTTCATCCTTGACCCTCCTCGGAAATAATTTTCTGCCTTCTTTTCTGGCTGTATCAACATCAATGTCATCTTTTCTTCTCTTTCCTCTTCTCTTGGGATTATTCATCTCATTCTCTGAGCCAGTGCTATTTGATTCCTTTGGTTCTAGCTTATCTTTGATGGCTGTCATCTCTAATTTCTTTTTTCTCCCCCTTTTCTTAGAGGCTAATGATGTGCTATCATCTGATTGCTTTGGTGGAATGTTTGCTTTACCTACATGGATAAATTCATTGTTGGGACTTTGATTTGAAGATACACTTTCCGGGCTATCTCCTGAAGATTTTGCTGCAATTTCCCCTCTGGCTATCTTTTGAATTTTCACTGGGCACACATTCAAATGGCTGTGCAGGTCATCTCTTTTGGCAAAGAAGATTTTGCAGTATTTACACCTATAAAGGTGGCAAATTTTAATATTTCCCCCTGTACCATCACATTCGGCCGCATGTTTTGTTGCTAAATGGAACTCAAAGCCCTGAAGAGACGTTTTCACGTCCTTACACAGCCGGCACATATACACTGGACAAGAAGTTGGCTGTTTAGATGAGCTTTCAGAAGTTTCTGTAATTTTCTCAGGCTCCGGACCGTCTGGTTTACAAACCGTCCGCACATGCTCCTTCAGCTTCTGAACTTCTTCAAATATAGAAGAGCATATCAGACACTTGTAAACCATCTTGTACATTTTAGAAAGAGAGTTATTGGATTTCTGTACTTCTTTGTTATCGGTGTCAGGCTTTTCTGAAGTCTTCACTCTTGGGCGCCCTCTGCCTTTCTTTTTAAAGGCAGCTTTTTGTAATTCAAGTGCATGCTTTAAAAACTGATCTCTGCCCACGGTTCCTTGCTCAGTTTGCACTGTATCCACTGTCTTGTCCTGCTCATCTGCAATAGATTTGATAGTTTTTCGAATTTTTGCTTCTACTTCTGGTGATATGGATTTATTGTGAGCTATGTAGTCTCTCGCAACAATGTAAAGTTCCTTCCATTGAAGCAGAGGATCAAAGAACCATGGTCTGAATAACTTCAACAATCTGTCCATTTCATAGAGAGTGGCTGGATTGATTGTCCCACTGTCCTCATCCCCTTTCTCCAGGATTCTAGCACAGCCCATATCGACTTTCATCTGCATTTTGGTATCCCCTGTAATTATGAGTGGACTGTGACTAGACGATGAAGAACTGGATGCTTTGGATTCTACAGAGTGAGAAGTGTGAGGCAATGCCTCTTTTAAACTGTCTACATTTATAGTGCTTTTGGAATCTAATTTGGAAGAATCTGTCTTTGTAGAATCTTTTTTGGCTGCATTTTGAGCCAAATGATGTTTTTGCTCATAGATCTTAACAAGATCTGTAAAATGCCCCGGTGTAGGATCCAGAGCAAAAGCCGTAAGAATGCTCCTTTGTTGAACCTGGAGATTTGATCCTTGATATAGATTATGAATTAGAACACACGTTTTCGCGATGGCTTTTTCACTAAGCACTATAGCACTATGGTCTCCCAATGATTTGGCACAGTCTAAAATCCCTTTGTCCAAGTTGAGCGCATATATAGCCAGGTCTGTCAGAAGCTGGAGAAATTGTGTCCGGCCACACTGTAACAGAGAAAAACATTTTGTGACAACTAAACTTATTTATTGATTTGATTGCTGTTTAACTTCATACTCATATCAAGGTATTTTTGTAAACTAGTGCAAAAAGTAACTGCAACGCTTCAATCAGAGCTACATCTCATTAACATTGAAGCAAATCTAGCAACATGAGTATAAATAGTAGATTATAATGTTTATCACTCGTGTCACTGGCAAAAGAAGACTACATAAGACGCTCTCTGGCTCATAGAGCACCAGGGCACAGAAAGCTCTGCTCAGTCACCTAATATAATGGTAAGAGACACAAATCTAGGTAAACTGATAAAGAAATATAATTCACAAACCTCTGTTTTTAAAGCTTCAATAAGGTAACCCAGCTGAATTGTTTTTCTTGATAGTTTTGCAATGGACCAAACACTGTCTGAGAATTTGTCATAATCCTTGTCGGCGACATACTGATGTTGGATCCATAACTTTAATAGCTCCTGTAAACAAAGCACATCATTTTTTGTATGTATAGATTTGGAACGGATAGATTTGTTTGTTTGCTTGATTGGTGTTTAACGTCGTACTCAAGAGTATTTCACCTATATGATGACTTACTAATGTTAATAACTTGCCTTGCCGGTGTATGGCGGAAAACCGGAAAGAAACCTGTAAAAACCACCCCGCGAATTATGCAGCCACTGGAAAACTTCATTTAAATACCTAAGGTCCACAGGGTATCAAACCTATTACGGGTACAGTGAAGGGGGTTCAGTTGTCCAATGCTCCCACGGAGCCACATCGCGGCCCCCGTAACAGATAGACATTGTTCATGAGATAGTTCTTTAGCTGTATCCACAGATATACCCATTACATTTTTCATTCAGTTATAATATAAATTTATTAACCAATGAGACCTAAAACAAGAGGCCCGATAGGCCTTGAGGCGCTCACATGAGTTATTTCCAAAATTGGTTGGACAAACAGATGCTGATG
>JAVFBZ010208015.1:0-13316 GCA_032466195.1 Katharina tunicata
ACATGTCAATAATGATAATTGTTAAGATTAATAGATTTCACTAAATATAAAATAAGTGTCTCAGTTTTATTTTTGGGGGCCCTTTGCCTGAGGGCAACATGTTTCCAGATTGTATTAATGCTGTCATACTTAGCATTGGGGGAACATTATCTTTCATGCAGCGATAGCATTAAAGTGACTTCACATTTTATAGTTGTGTTAGAGTTGCTGTCTACTGTTGGAATTTAGTCATTTATTTAATTGCTGCTTTGCACTTATTTAACGACTTAGCGGTGCTGTTGTATGGTGTAAAACGTAGTAAAAAACACACGACAAACTGTAACCATCCCGTCTCATATTTCCGATACTTAAGGTCGACAGGGACCTTGAGGGAATTCAGCAGTCCAACGCTCATGCAACCGAGCCACGACTTGACACCCCCTTGTCTTTCAAAAGCATGGCCCAAACAGTTTAAAGGAATGCGATTGTCAAAAGCTACGTTTTCATTCGGACGGACACGGAAAAATCGCACCAACTGTAAATATAGCGAGTGTTTCCGCTGAAGATACGGGTGCAGATGCAGATACGGCAATCTTCGACCGGATCAAGCCTTATTCCTTACTGTTAATAAAGCGTGTGTTTCCATTGGTGTGGATGCGGACGCGGATACGGCAATCTCGTACGTTTTCCGTGTGCGAAACCGTATGCCACAAATACGTAAGTCTATGCTTACGGAAAATCGGATGAATGGAAACACAAAACAAAATTATCCGCTTACGTACGGAACACTGCGCTCTAAAAGAAACTCTAAACTAATTGCACAACTGTATGTATTTTTGTCTGATGTAATTTGGGGGAAATGGGTGAAACATTTAGTTATGTTTAACGCAGATAAGTAACGTGGTAACTTGATTCAGGGTTAGTGATATCCTCGCATTCATGCAAGATTTATCGGATACGTTTTATCCATATGAATTGAAAATTTCCGACCAATGTAGAGCACGAAATAAGCAAAATATCTTCGTAAATTTTAACAAAATAAAAACTTTTTTGTGTTCACACCCTCTTAATTTGCTCACGAACAATGTATCTTTGTCTATAACGTCCCTTTAGAATCATGTCCAACCATTTCATGTTATAGAAAACCTTGTCGGATTACACAATACAACGTTACATGTATCTATTTTAAATCCAGACAGTTCTTCGAGTATTAATAATTCAACTGCTTCAACTGGTTTTGCTTTATGAGTCTGATAACAGAAGAGCTCGGTACACTGTAACCGTCGATGAGTAGTTCCTTATAGAGCACACTGTTCTCAGTTACACAAACAAACTCTTTTTGGCTGTTTGAGACATGAATTTGAAGAATTAGTCGGTGTCAAGTAGACATCTATAATTTACTGAACGCATTCGTTCAGTCTATAGCTTGTCTCTATGCTATACTGTTGATATCGTAAGTTATGTATGGTTATGGTGACACCAATTGTCTTAACATGCTGGCTGATGTGATGATGACTACAAAGCATGGTAATAAATGTCGTACCCAAGAGTATATCACTTTATGACGTTTCTGTGTCGCCGGTGTAGCGTAGCAAACTTGGAAAAAAATTCGTAAATAGCACCCCGCGATAATAGGTTTGTTTGTTTGTTTGTGAATATCAGAAAAGTATTAGTCACAATTAGCTTTTCAGGTGCACTAAACGCTCAGGTATATTTTATTCTTATGACAGTTTGCTCCAAGCAAGAGCAACAAGAGTTGATGGACATCATTATTAACGACCAAAGATAGACGTGCCATACAAATTGCCATGAATACAGAATGGCTATTCTATATGCATCCATTTAGATAACACCACGGCTTTTAGTTTTCCATCTGCAGGCGCCTTGATAAGAAACAAACCTGAAGTCAAGATGACATCGATTAAACACCGCCTGATGTAAGTTTCGTTTGCGTTTGTTATTGCATTCGCGTAGAGTAGCCTCAAGTCATTATGAACCTCCTTTGCAGGTAATGTTTTATCTGAGTCTAAGTTTCGAAGTACAACCTTCATGTGTCGCTAAAGGTTAACTTCACCTTGCAATGGAATATAGCTCTGTCTCCTTAGAACTGATTGGATCACAACCACGAGAATACAACAGCAAAACTGCTATATCTGTCTGAATTATACTGAAATTATTGGCAACACATTTGATTCTTTACATACAAGTTGTCAGAAATACGGTACACAAATTGTGAAAGTTAATCACGATACACGTAAAATAGTGAGAAAGGTCAATTCAATTTAAAAAGGGTGGATCATTGTGTTCATCCTAAAATATCAAAACGCACGGATTAGAGGAAATTATTTTTTTAAATAATTATCGAACAATCGAGCTGGATCAAACTGAAAGCAATAAAATACTAGAGCTATCAATTCATATATTTTGATAATGATAAGACCCTCAAATTGGGTAATATTTTAATCATTTTCAAAATCATGGTCCGGTAAAAGAGAAAGTTAATTGCTTCTTGTTTAGGGGCACGCTCAACAAATGAAAAATATGTATAGTTGATTGTGTGTTTTAATATGCAGATGCCAAACAACTGTTGTGGCCCGAAGACAATGCGTCAATATACTATATTTATATACTCTATATATATTTACTTTAAAATCACATTCATTGCATTGTATCCCTGAATCTCACACATGTGCTAGTTGTCAAACAGAAAAGACTACTAAAGTTACATAGTATAAATATGTATTCTATATATATTTTTGTCATGAGTACAGGCACAGGCATATTGACTAATTAAAGTCGATAAATTATCTCATGTTCTAGATCAATTCTCAGAGACAAGTTTCTAGAAAGACCTGCATCTCGAGTTGTTCTGGATAACCTAAAGACGCATCTCGAGAACATGTAACATGTAAATTGTGAAGATAAATATGCGGCGAATATGTAACACTCATATATTAGTTATGGGTTAAAATAAGCACAACCTGAAAAATGTATCGTTAAGAGTTAGTAGTAAACCCATTAGTCTACCAAGTGAAAATATATCTATCCTTCAATATTTAAAGCCAAAACAGGTTATATAGTGATAACTTATCTCTATCATGAAATAAAGTAGAATATTAAATGAATCAACAGTCATGTTCCCTAGATCAGCGCTTTTCTTGAAGAGACAGAGACAGAAGGGGAGGAGCGGGAGAGGGTGGAAGTGTTGTGGCATTGTCTCCTTTGCTTGGCTCCGATTCATTTCGTGGCACAGTTTTGTCTTATTGCTTGATTAACTGATTGCTGAATATCTTCTGTATCTATTGATTCTTGTCAGCGGCAGGTTGTAGAAGATTTCATTAGCCACAGTGACAGTAACAGTAGCATGACATCGCATAAGACCTAGTCAGGTCTTTTTAACAGAAGTAAACTTCCTCCTGATTCCCAGTACAGGGCACCAATGTCTCTTATTCACCTCTGCAGGGTATTGAGACCCCTTATGGGGAGTTTTGCAACAGGCCGAGGTTTACATAATATGTAAGTTAGTTGCGAGAGAATCTTTTCAAGTGACATTGCATAACGCCCTTACACTCAGACTGTTGGTGGTGATCCCTTTCCATATTTACTATGAACTAAGTTTTGTGTCGTTTAGAAATTGACCGTTAACAGTATTTTCTTTTTTTTGGGATAACACTTTCTGAAACTAAACAGATTCTTGTTCAGGAAATTTTGCAGGTTGAGACCTTTGCGGTCTCATGGTCTCAGCCTGCAAAATTTCTTGAACAAGAATATGTTCTGTATCAAAAAGTGTTATCCCCCCAAAAAAGAAAATACCACATTGACTCCTTACCTAAATGTGTATTTTGACAACGCTGCGTGTATTCAGGCTTCATAATATATGTTGTACTAGCTATAGAGATCTTAAATATCAGACTGTAATTCAACTCAAAATGATAAAGCAGCAAATTGAGAAAAAACGAACCTCCTGTCTGTCTGTCTTTTAACAGAAGGAAGCGATACATCATGCGGGGAAAATGAAAATGAATCAGGGCAGCAAAAACTATAAAGGAAAAATGAACTTCAGGCCAGAAAATTTAAGGAAATTGTTATTTTATCATCTGGTGTCTTCGATATGATAAAAAAAAACGTCAATGAAATTTCAGCCATTCGTCATTATCAAGTTCTCTCCAAGCTGTAAACCACTGGGATATATTTTATGAAATATTTAAAATTGTACCACAGAAGATTATTGTTAAAAACCAATATAGAATCTTCTAACACCCGTTTGGCATTTATGTATTCTTGAACAATGTAGCCTGAAAAAATCCATTCTTCCAAAATAGATACATTTTTTATACTGTTATTCAGGCTTCCCAACACATCTCCAAGGTAGGCGAGGAACCTTATTTCGTTTCTGTTTTGATGGAAGAAAAATCCATATTTGAAAATATTTTCAGTAACTTAAGAGCCCGTACTGGAGAACCGTCTTAAAGATCTTGAAACTACTTGTCACTTAACCAACCAACTCAACAACTTTGTTTTAAAAAAAAAAAAAACGTAAATTACCCTCTGTCTAGGGGCAGAGTTTTAAGAGCTTATATCCACACGGTCATTCGTATCACTGGACGAACATGAAACACCAAATCTAACACAAGTGACGTCACTTGCAATGTTGGAATACACCGCCATAAGTGAAAATCCCTTGAATACGGCGTTTAACAGAAATTAATTAGACAACAAGTAAACAATGGTAACCAAGCCGTATTGCAAAAAAAACACATACAAAATACAATCGTAGCTTTGCACAGTCAAATATTTAAGAGTAAGCCTATAACAGAAAAAAACACACGCAATTTCCATTGGCCACTGACTTACATTCAATACAATGTTACCAGAAAGACAGTCTGATCAAATATCATAGTTATATGTAGTATACATGTATTTTCATGTCAATGTTGAGACTATTATATTCCAGATTGCTGTGGGAATTTCTATCTGATAAAATGTTTAAGTAGAAGTGGGGTTTAACATTTTTCTGCTGGGGGCGTGTCTAATTATTTTATTATAAATCTCTCTGGGGCAATGATATAGAGTGATTAAAACCACACGATTAATCAAGTGTTGGTGAAAAAGGTTGACTTAAATTGTTCCATGGCCAGCGATGTCAAATTCACAACAGAATGTAGTATAGACTGAATAAACAAACACATATCAACGCGTTGAAGTTACTGCTTTTGTGTCCTGTATGACATATAAAGAAGATAAGTGTCATGAACGATATTACCTTCAATATTACAAATTGTCCATTTAGTTTCATTTTGTGTACTAGATTAAGACAGCCGTTCCAACTTCAAATATTTCGAAATATGTCACCTTAATGTTAACCAGATCTATACTGGCGTTACAGAAGAATTTTGAGCTTATTAAAATGCTGGCTTTCTTTGCCTGTATTGCACGGCGCGAGAGGCAGTCGCAAAAACTCATCCACACGGACTATATTTCTGGATACATACATTAATTTGTTTTCCTTATCTTTTACGGGGAATTGTTTTGTCTACAAACCTTGAATTATATCATTAATGTGTAAATGTTTGCAACTTTGTTTACATTTTTCGGCAGTAGATAAATTCGTGGTTACCAAGTTATTGGATATAACTAGATGCTATTGGGCCAATGACCAGAGTGTGTATTCAGTTGCCGACATCATTTAGACACATTGCTTTAGTAATTCACAGATTATATATTCGTTAGATCTAGTTGCCTGAATTGTAGAGTAATAGATAAACAGAGTTTCAGTTCCCTTAAGAGGGTATAATTCACAAAGTGGCACCTACGCTGCAGATTATATTTTGTTTAGCCAACGATCATTGATTTCTTCCTCGTTTGACAGCGATTTCCAACTCTTGTGACAATAATATTCTAGTCGCGTGAATTGTAGAAAGTCGTTTTGTCTATTCTTAGAAAAACACACTTCTCACCTCAAACTCCAACACACAGAACTCCCAATAAACACCCAGTAAATTGAAAATGTGTGAAATAGTTTTGCACTTGGGGCATACAATTGTTGAGAAACCCCACGTAATTGGGGTTTTAACGGAGAGCAACTCCTAGTTTCTTTTCCGTGCAACCTAACAGTTTATATTGGGAGACCGTTTTTAAACAATAATACGTTTATCTTGATTAAATACCAATCTTTCAAAAACGAAAGAAATCTTTAAAGATGTCGAAAAGTTTGCTTTTGGGGAAATTAGAAACTCATCCTGGTTGCTCCATCTAAAATCCATCCATTTCTAACCGTACAGAAATTTTTGTCAGTAACTTTCAATCATGCATTTAACATTTCCTGGCATTTTTTAATCAATTACTCATTGACTGAGACGAGTAAATACATGGAATTACATTGATGGAGCTAATAAATCATATTTTAGAGCAGACAGAAATTGCCCCAAGTGAAACAGCGAATGAACCGTCGACCAAGACGTAAACAACGGTAAACAAAACCCCCCAAGTAAACGAGGTTAAGGGAAATAATTTTAGCGAAAATAGAAAGCGCGGAGTCCATCGGAACCAGATTATTATACGCTCATTACACATATCTTATTATGAAAGCTGAGACAATGTTGAAGTAGGGACTTAAGGCATCCGATGAAATTTGTGATGAAAATTATACAAAAGTCTGGCACGAACGTTGTAATGAGAGGCTTATATCAATGTGAAACTTTATAATGTTAACTAAAGAGTTTATTTGTTACAGGAAGTTTCATTTGAGTATCCATCAATCCATCGAAGTATGATCTATACTCTCTTGGTCTGTTTATTTTGTTAAAACAGCTTCGTTTGTGTTTGTACAAAGTATGCGTTTGCAGGGTGAGTTGTAAAGGTGTCTTTGTCAAATTAATTTGCATTCATCTTGTTCTCTAACGTCCTGGTTGGACCTGCTTTTTAAAAGTCGAATAATGTTAGCAATATTCTATTTAATTTATATTCAACATGCTTTATACAAACTTGGAAGAAAGGTGTATTGACAATTTTTAGGGGGGAAAACGAGGACCTCTGGAAAGAGGATCTGCTGTGCAGATGTTTTCATGCAGTATATCTCCCGTAGAGCCGCTTCAACCAAACCATTTACACCAGCCTCTTTATGTATAAATGCCTGCAGCTTAACTACACTTGGGTGACAGTTACGGTTTTATTTATAGTCTCTGCTTCACCGGTGAAGAAACTCTGATAAATACTAGTAACAAATATGACGAAATGGAACTCACGTGTCCTCTGGATGCGTACCTGTATCTTTGAGTGATTAAATTGAGGTGTAGTTTCTATAGAAAGCTTCAGCTTTGACTGACCATTACAATCAACAAACATAGGGACACTAAAGATTTTAAAATGGAAACATCATAGCTAGAATTTAAGAGAATAATATTTAAGAGGCTTTTCAGGAATATTTAATTATCTAAATCAATAAAATTATCTGGTTCGGAGTGAAACAATGCTTTTTTGCACATGCTGGATTTTTACAGATTGTGTGTTTGCAAGAGCAGATAAAGTTTAATTTATGTTTGTTCACTGTTCATTTCTGTTAAACAGCTATTTTTTTCACATTATGTCTAAATTAAACGAATCTTGATACCTCTGTTGATAAAGCAAGGAACTATTTAGGCATTTAAAGTAATTGAAATCGAAGAAGGTGGACTTTCTGTTCATTTGTATTTCAACGATTTATTCATGCAGCATGACCCGAGCTAGGTACAGCCTTTATGACAATGGAAAGCTCATAAATAAGACCATATTTGGCGTCATGGCAATTACAGTCACTTTGCTGAACGGGTTCCTGAACGGTTACCAGTCACAGAGTTCTGATTGATGGCCGGAAGGTTCTCAGCTCCATTTACTTCTATATCTACCGGTAGTGCTGCCAGAATAGGCAGTCTTATAAAGTATGTAATTGTTCATAGGAGAGTTTAGCTCGATCTATCACACATTTAAAGGCATTTACCAAATCCATAATGTATGGCAATAATTAGGATTAGTGGCCAACCAAAGGCCTCCTGTGGGGTATATACATACATATATAAGGAGAAGTACACGTGAAATGATGTTCTGAATAAAGCGAAGGCGTTTGAGTTTCTGTAAAGTCTAAGAGAGCCACAGACGAGTCTAGATTGTTCGTGTATTTGTTTTGGTAAAACTAGAGTTTAGTAAGCAAGCTTCAATGGACACGAGCAGGTGGTTGGGTGGGATCTTCCTGTGCCCTGGTGCTCTCTGCGCTTAGGGGCACAGGAAGCCAATTTGTTGTGGTGTCCTGTTTTGTAAATGTTTTGTCCTGTCAGCGACGTTAATTGTGGTTTCCTTCACCGATTGGGTTGGCACGCCATCATGTAAGTGAAATAACTTTGAGTAAGGCGTAAATCCCCAATCAAACAAACAAATCAATGGACACGACACTGCTCCTATGTTTCTACAAAACCAGAAAACATTATTATTATTCTTTGTACCAGTAAACACGGTGTTGACCAGACGTTTTGGATAATGCTATAAATTCGCGTGTCAACAGCTTGTCAAAAGGCGCGTCCAGAAGAGATACTTTTGATCAAAGACATCCAACAGCTTGTCAAGTGGTGAGTCCAGTAGAGCGATTTTTTGTTATCAAAGAAGTCGATACTCGTTTAGAACTGTCAACCTTTTAAATATATCACAGACGTTTGATTGGTTTGCTTTTTGTTGAGGGTCTCTTCATGTTTTTTAGGGGATGGGGTGAGGGTGGCATGGGACAAAATACGTTTTCTTATTTTCGAAAAAGGCGTCGTGTAAGTGAATTCGGTTAAGAAAGACTCGAGTACAACACACAATAATACATGTATGGTATATATGTTACAAAACACAGTTCCTTATCGTGAGTTCTTTAGTATATCGACTTAATATACTATGTATTTTGTTTTTCAGAGCAAAGAAACACTTGAACTAACAAAGTAATTAAATATTTTAAACACCCACACAAATACTATATTAATGATGTATCTGGAGACTTCTTATTAATTCAATCGTACATCGGCTCATTCTCGTTTATTCATTGTTCAGAAGAGTAAAAATAAAGTTTCACCAATTTTCTTACAATCAAGTAGAATATCTAATGAAAGAGCAGGCACAAGATTGATTGATTGATTGGTCTTTGACGCCGTACTTTACAGGAGAAATTCACTTTACTATGGCGATAAATTCAGCGTGATTAACAGGCCCTTAAAATGTGAAGTAAATGCAATTGTTCACTCTGTTGGAAATATCATATAACCTAGATACAATAATATCTATATCTATCACATTATTTTGTTTAAATTTTTTTATTAATTCAGAAAGCATGGTTCTAAACAAAAATGACGTCTAATACTGCATGAAGTGTTTTTTTCTGACTTTAATTTTCAGTTACGGCAAGAAAAGAATCTCAAGCTCAGATGACGATTAACTTCTATTCTAAATCCTAGCGCTGGCCATTCAATTTCGGAAGAGTAATGCTGGGCTATCGTGTTCCACGAACTGGCACAGACGTATGGAGTAACTTCTGATTTAATATACTAATGGATAGCGCATTTAGCATCAGGATTGATTGATTGATCTTTAACGTCGTACTTTAAACGATAAATTCACTTCTACGATGGCGATATATTCCAACCGTTAACAGCGTCATTGAGTTACGGTACAGAAATATATGGGGAAAATCTTATGAGTAAGAATTTGGACAAGAGCAGAGTAAAAAGACAAACTATTCGAAATATCGAGATTCATACATTTTATGTAAAGAAATCTAAATAAATAGACAACCTTCAATCCCTTGTCGATCTCCCACTGAGGTGAATATTTGTTATATATGGAGACAACATATAACACCCAAGTGTTCTTCGAACTCTAGTCAGACTTTCTTCCTGGTGTATAATTTTCGATTCTTTACATATTTTTGCTACCATGAAAAAGTCAAATAATAAATTCATAATATGTTATTCGACAACGAAATATGAACAATTTACTAGCGAGAAGGGTGGCCACGTGGTTGAGCGATGGACTACGGAGTCCCCTTCACTCTACCCGAAATACGTTCGAATCCCTCTGGTGGAGCTTCCGTATGTATATAGGGAGTTTTCCGGTCGCTTGGTAGTTTGCGGGGTGGTTTTACGAGGTTTCTTTCTGGTTTTCCACCAAACACCGACAACGCAGTCGTCGTATAGTTGAAATACTCTTGAGTAGGGAAATAAACAATCAAATAAACAAATAAATACAAGCGATGAAAGTAAAACGATAATAGCGATGCAGCAAAGTTGTGTACAAATTTATGTCCTGGTTGCTTTATACATTTTTCATAGGTGAAAGCGAAAGAAAACCGTGAATGAGGCTGAAAGAATATAATATAATAAAGAATATAATAAAAATCAAAACGGTTTTGGTTTTGTTAATTTTATATTTACGAAACCAACCTAAACAACGATAGCTTCGCAAATTTGTTTGTGTATTTGGTTTGGTTGAGCGCCATACACGCCATGAAACCATACACTCTTTGGAACTTAGAGAATTATAATTGACTTCATGTTTAACTGTTTTGATCATATTGCGTTTATTTTTGTCACACTCTACTTACCTACGACTGCTTTCCATTTTGTTCTTTGTATATACATGTATACCTTGAATTATGACTGCTTGTTTTTGAAGGTGGTTATTAACGCCTCCGTAAACCCTTTTTACGTATATGGCGTTCACATTTCTACCTATTTGTGTGCTAATGGGAGTTTTGGCATTTATAACGAGCAAACGGCATGTTTAACTGAAATTGTCTGTTCTTGATATCATTCGAGGATACCCAAAGACGCCGTGTGAGCTGTGAAAAACTGGTTATGAAGGGCGGTGGAAATACAGGTGGAATGAACTTTAAATGTTTCACAGAGCGCGACATCCCGCATGTCCTGCTATCAAAACAATGGAAATGAAGCCCGGAATGTTGGGGAAATGTCGGGAAAGGGCAACTGGGGCTGTTTCATTTCATTTCATTTATTCACCAGTTTGTACAAAGAGTATACATGCATGTATGTCAATATGAAAGAAAAAAAACTTAATTATAATACAGTTTTAGACAATCATTAGTCATTAATAATAATAATAGATAGAGCTTTAATAGATTAAATTGCACGCGCACTCCAAAATTAGCACCAGATCTCCACAACATTGATCTCAACGTCATATAGGGAAGAAAGATTGTGGTAAAAAAGGTGTCCAAACCCTTGCCCGCTCAGGAGCCGGCTACACGACTAGGCTGCCAAGCTGACAGACCTTCGAACAACCGGCCCTGCTGTCATTATTGGCGTGATCGTCAGTACTGAGGACGAAAAACATTGGGCGCACATGTACAATATATTTAGGTAATTTAGGGAAATAAAAACTGCATATAAAAATATTTAAGCATACCAGTGTATTTGTACAATTTTTAAATGCACATTCTGCTGGGATGAAAACCCCAGGGGGTTTGTTGTATCCCGTTTAACAGACTGTTAAACAAGGTAACAATGGACCACTTTTATTTATACATTATGAATTATGAAAAAAGTCCACTTTAGCCACATGCAGTACAAGTCCGGTGAACATAAAGAGATAAGTAAATAGTTTGTTAATTGTCCATGGTCGGTCGAGATTTTATATAAAGTATTTATGAGTATAGAAAACTATATACTATCAATCATAAATCGCTTAGTGCGAGACTTAAAAAGACATATAGAAGTTATCAACTTCAAATCTCTCGGATCGGTTTGTGGCCCTTTAGGCAAGACGTAATCATTGCAACCTACAACGCAGCTGCAACTTGCTTTGCAGAATTGTTCTGGTGTACATGTTTCGAACTGTGCGTCGTTGTCTTCAAGAAACGGGAGTTTTGTTAATAAGACCAGGTTCTACGGATGCATTTGACGCCTTATAATGTACTTAGAATGTTTGCACTGGTCTACAGATCATGTCAGTTGGACACTGAATAACTGGAGACCAATACTCTTCACTGACGAGTCTTGTTTCTATTTGGGCCATACCGACCTGATAGCATGGAAATAGAGACTTGCTGGAGAGACATTCCAGATCCCAATTGTCGGTGAGCATGACACGAATTGTCGGGGCTCAGTGATGATCTGCGGTGGCATATGCATGGCTTAAGGAAATCCTCACCATATCCTTAGGCAGTTGGCCCATTTGGATGACAATGCTCGTCTTCGCTCGGGCTAAGGTAGTGAAAGATTACATGGAACCTTGAGTCAGTTGTCATTTTCTTCACTTTTATCGTTTGTCAGAGCATGGCATAACCTTTCATGATACAAACAGTTGGCATTTGTTTCAGTTGAACGTTATACCACATTTATAATATATGAATGAAGCAGGTAATTTAGGTAACTATTTGTCATTTATTTACCAATAAAATATTTATTCTATTGACAAGAAGTCAAAATATATGACTCCTTTGTAACGTGTTTGACACTCCGACGAATAAAATATCTGAACTACTGTATACTTAAAAAAGGCGCTACGAGAAATGAAACTGCGACAAGGTTAGCCAAATGTGTTATTTCTATAGTGGAACTGTTAAAGGTCGTTGAGTTTATGGAGCTCGTGGGACTATAAAGGAATGGAAAACGTTTCACGCCACGACCTAAAAGTACTTAGCTAGTCCCAGCAGACTCCGTTCAAGAGCAACTCAATCAGCATTATTAGGTGTCATTGATATCACGTTAGCATTAAGAAGGATTCTGAGCGCAATGCATCAACATTCAAAGGTATATATACTTATCAAATAGACAAAACAGTGAACGACAGAAGTGTAAAATGATAAAAGGCAGGTTGAATAGAAAAGCTGTTTTCATCTGATGAGGAAAATTTTACTTAGCTTTCAAAAAGTTTTGTACACCTGAGTAATCGGCAGTCAAAGTTGCATCGCTCTATCAAAGGTTAATATAAAAAAGTTAAATAAAAGCCAATCAGAATACAGGTACACAAAACAGGACACCAACAAATAAACCAAAAGTATGGCAAGGATAAGGATCATGGCCCTAAAATAAAGAAAACACATTTGTCATTTTAATTATAATGAAATAAGACCCAGGCTTTTGAGAGCTTGTGACATGAAAGAAATTGAAGAATTTCATACTATTCTCTAGTAGCGAACAGTGTGTGATTTACCCCTACTTGGATGCGATAAATAATAACTGGATTTTAGTCATTACACTTTTACATATTGTCATAATGCATGCTTATGAAATAATCATAAGCTGTGTTATTGTTGCAATCATACTGAATTTGTTAGAAGCTTGAGTGACACACTTTTCACAGGTCAAGGACTGTTT
>JAVFBZ010208025.1:0-13316 GCA_032466195.1 Katharina tunicata
TCAAATTGTTGTAGGTGTAAAAAGTCGTTTTGGTTGAGCGTCTACCATCAAAGATCATGAAAGCCTTTTCTACACCATTTTTGTCGAAGAGGGCAACTTTAACCTAGAATGGATAAGTTGGTTAACGTGCTGGCTTGTCAAGGGTATTAAAATTGTTACTAACAATGATCGGCACATTGGACTACAATCTTATTGTTTATTAATGTTAATGATAAACATGCTGAAAAACCAAACCATCGAACATCACTCCAAGACCGTGTCCACACTTGTACAGAACGAATGGTATGAGCTGTACCCCACTTTACAAAATACTGAAATTCCGTTTCCGATAGGTTATATTGAATTTAAGTTTCAAGAATGCAGAAGACCTACCATAGTTTGCTCTGCTATCTGAATCCTCAAACTAAAAACGCTTGATAAATTAAGATCATCTGTTGATGTTTATTGTTTATATTGAGCTGATCCTCACCTGATCGATAACCAAGCTATTCCAGTCTTCAACCTTTGAGGATTTGTACACGCCATAGAAGTTTTTGGTGAGATCGATAGCCGTGGCGGCTTGGTCCTCATTGTACGGATGAGAAGACTGCCATTTGGTGACCAGGTTGCCCCCGTCACCTTTTGAGGCTCTGAATACCATCTCCCATTCTTTGGGCTCTGTTTAAAACAAAGGGTTATAACAAATAAAGTTGATGCGTAAATGGCTTAGTTAGGATTTTACAGAAAGTGCTTATGATATTGAATGTAGATTGAATAAAAGTACTTTAGAATAATAATCAATATCGAAATACTTACATGTATTTAGATGGGGTAGTCTGTAATAAAATATTGAGGAAGAAAACATCTTTAATAAATACCATCTAAAATCACACCGATTCATGCTTCCATACTCTGTGTATGGAATCAATTTGCCGACAAGCTTTCATTTTATGGCAACACAGGATTCAAATGTTTACTTACGTTCCAAGACCGAAACTCTGCTAGCTAGAGCATTAATCTTTGTTTTACATCCTGGCGCACAATATTCTTTGCCTTTACCACCAGGCCCTGCAGCCAATATCTCCTCTGTCACAAGTACAACAACAACAACGGCGACCAAAACTCTCATCTTCTGTGATTCTCTGTGGTGCATTCGTTGAATCAAGAATTTGAATGTCGAATTGAGTTAAGGATGCCCTTTTATATAAAATCCAAACAAAAGTCTATCGGAGTTACACACGTGTGACCAT
Source organism: Katharina tunicata (assembly GCA_032466195.1). Lineage (NCBI taxonomy): Eukaryota > Metazoa > Mollusca > Polyplacophora > Chitonida > Mopaliidae > Katharina > Katharina tunicata. The sequence continues at coordinate 1,230 of JAVFBZ010208025.1, forward strand.
TGACCCGTGCTTGTTCGGCGTCGTGGCCTTTTTTTTATATGTAGGCCCTACGCAAGTTTATAAATTTCAAAGGTTTGGTATCGATTTGTGCTGCCTGTGTTTCACCAGTAAAGCGATGTAACACATCAGTGGTTGTTTTATTTTTTACAAGTTACATAACAGCACAGTTTATTGATCGTTGATGTTATAGCGGCTGGTTGACAGAAGATTCCGATGTGTCAGTGCTCTCTGAGTTAACTAACGCATCAAACACAAAGCTCATTTTAATTACTTTAAATCTGTTGAGTGCCTATGTATTAAATATATATCGGCAAAACAATTAATCTTAAAAATATCGTTATTCAGGCTCTGACTAGGACTGTGTTTGCATACATTAAATCGACTAAAATCTGGTTTAAAAATATTAATCCTCCTTAAATTTCAGTTAGGAACATGAAACACATATACTGGATATTAAAACAGAATAGGTCGAGACGTTAAAAGTCACGTCGTGTTTCTGAGGGCGGTAGGTTGAAAATAAGCACAGCTCTATATAACGTCGAGAAGAACATTTTTTTTGTGAGCATTTTTAACTAATTAATGATGGGCAGATTAAAATAACTGAAATTTTCTGACAGGGATACCATACTTATACACCGTTTTATATAATGCTTTGAACACGAGACTACGTAAAGTGCTCCACATTTGTGCTTATGAAAACGAATTACCCTTGGATTCTGTTTGTGGCTTTAATGGCCCTAGATCCTTTATCGTGGCTGGTAGATTCAGATTCAAAAGTGTAATTTAATGAGTTGAATACTTTCTGCTAGTTTGTAAATGAAATAAAATTGCACTTGATGACATTTACTTTGAGTTGGCAAGATGCACACCAGTTATTAATCGGGCCTAAATCGGCATGAAACAGCAGTTGTCTTATGTTGCGGTATATCGTACGGAATAATAGACCGTTATCGGCAATGTATCATTTATGGCATCTCTATGCCTTCTTTGGTAAAGACAAAAATGTGCGCCAGTTGAATACATTTCCGTGAGTGCCATATGATTTTAGCTCAAATTTGAGCGAGACACAGTTCCAAAAGCTTTTGTAAAATGATTGTACCCTGCGCCTGTCTGTAATTTGTGATTAAAACAGTTGGTGAGAAGATCAGTGAATTTAGTTGATCCACTGAGCAGATGGACAGAATCAAGCAGCAATAAACTTCGAAAAGATACATTTTGACGTTCCCAATATTTCCACTTTAATGAAGTCATCATCAGGGGGAAATTAATGTACAAAGGAAAATTAGCAAGTGTATATGAAGCTAGAAGCTAAGATCTATTAAACGTTTAAACAGGTACTGGTTATGTGAGTGTGTTACATTAATAATGGACAAAGAGGAGTGGGTGGCAGTTGGTCTAGGTTCTTTGGAATGGCAATTACATTTTTACTGGCTTAAACATGTTAACAGTTTATTTTATGGTTGTGGGTTTCACTGTTATATCGCGTCCATGTTCCGTAATACGTGTTAAAAAACCAGCGTTCTGATTTCCTATGTAAATAATGTTAAACCCAGAAAACGTGGATTTGTACATTACGTTGCTTTGGTTGTCTTGTGGTCTTCTGTCTTTCTTAGACAGGAACATAGCTGATGTTGTGGTATTTCAATGGTAGTTAATAATCACTTGGTCATTAAATCGATGTTTTCCAGAGGTAATTTTTCATTTGTATTTCTCCTTAACGTCCAACATATAAAAAGTCATACAGCCATATTTTGGGTGTGCTATCCTTCCTTCTCCGAGTATTGTTCAAAGCCATGAGCCATATAAGCTAAATTTAAGGTGTGCTTTCCTTAACTGTGTCTTGTTCCAAGTCATTAGCCATAGAAGCTATATTTTGCCTGTGCTCTCATTCTTCGTGTCTTACACCAAGCTATAAGCTATAGAAGCTATATTTTAGGTGTGCTATCCTTCTCCTTGTCTTGCTCCAAGACATGAGCCATAGAAGCCATGTTTTAGGTGTGCTATCCTTAACTGTGTCTTGTTCCAAGTCATTAGTCAGTGAAGCTACATTTTGTGTGTGCTATCTTTCTCCGTATCTTGTTCCAAGCCATGAGCCATAGAAGCTAAATTTTTGGTGTGCTATTATTATCCGTGTCTTGTTCCAAGTCATGAGCCATGGAAACCATATTTTGGGTGTGCCATCATTCTCCGTGTCTTGTCCCGAGGCGTGAGCATTACAAGCTTTTTTTTGGGTGTACTGCCCTTCTTCATGTCGCGTTCCACACAATGAGCCATATAAGCCATATTTTAGGTGTGCTCTCCTTACCCGGGTCGTCTTTCAAGCCATGAGCCATAGAAGCTATATTTTGGGTGTGCTATCCTTCTCCTTGTTGCATTCCAAGCCATAAACAAAAGAAGCTATATTTTGGGTGTGCTATCATTCTCCGTGTTGCATTCCAAGCCATAAGCAAAATAAGCTATATTTTGGGTGTGCTATCATTCTCCTTGTTGCATTCCAAGCCATGAGCCATAGAAGCCATATTTTGGGTGTGCTACCATTCGCTCGGTCTTGTTCGAGGCCGTAAGCCGTAGAAGCTATATTTTAGTCGTGCAATCCTTCTCCGTATCGCGTTTCAAGCCGCGAGCCATAGAAGCGATATATTCGGTCCCGTTCCAAGCTATGAGCCATATAATCCATATTTTAGGTGTTCTGTTTTTCTCCGTGTCGCGTTAATTCCAAGCCGTGAGCCATAACAGCTATATTTAGGGTGTGCTCTCCTTCTCCGTGTCGCGATCAAATCCGTGAGCCATAGAAGCTATATTTAGGGTGTACTCTCCTTCTCCGTGTCGTGTTCCAAGTCTTGAGCCATAGAAACTATATTTACGGTGTGCTATCCTCCTCCGTGTCGCGTTCCAAGCCATGAGCCATATAAGCTATATTTAGGGCGTGCTCTCCTTCTCCGTATCGCGTTCCAAGCCGTGAGCCATAGAAGCTATATTTAGGGTGTGCTAGGGTGTATATAATATTTCCCCACCATATTAAATCTTGTAAACGACTTTTTGGCACATAGCGAAATAATTCTTCAAACGGAACACTTCGATTTAAACAAGCTCAATACTGCCAATCATTTTGAGCAAATGCTATTTTAGTTTGTTGTCATTCTAATATAGACTCCGATGTATATCGGCGGTTTATGGATGAAACTAAGGTACCATACGTGTTTAGTATCTTAAGATTTTTAATATGACTTATATGGAGTGGAAACAGATGGTTAGTTTGATTTGCCAAACGACCTGGCTATGTATTTAAGACCGCTTGTGCTGTGTGCCATTTTTGTTAAGCATTCAGTTGAGTATATTCCATGGTTAGAACCCAGGTGCATGTCTGAAGGCGTGGAGTATGCGTAATTTGAACTGTAGCCAGATAAGGCTATCTCTTGGGAAGAGTAATCTATAAATACAGACATATTATTTTCGTTATTCAAGAACAACAGCCAGATACCGAACATTTAGCAGTAGGATAGGGTGACCCAAATGCGACTTTTCACGTTTTTTTTATTTTTTATTTTTATATTGTTTTACTTATCACCTGGGTGGAAATATTATCACCTGCATGGTGGAAAGTATTTTCACCAGGGTGGAAATATTATCACCTGGACGGAAATGTTTGGTTTTACCCAGATGATAATACTTTCCACCCAGGTGGAAATACTTTCCACTCAGGTGATAATATTATTATTCACCCAGGTGATAAGTAGAACAATAAAAAATAAAAAAAAAAACGTTAAAAGTCACATTTGGGCCACCATAGTAGGAGGTACGCTTTAATCGAATTCGATACCCTGCACCAGTAAAAGGCTTTCACCTGGACCGTTGTTCATATTAGATTGGATTAGTCCTCCACTGCGAAGTCTTGCCCAATGAAACATCTTCAACTCATTCTTTAGAATCGTTACCATCAACTCTGATTTTAAAATGGGTTCAAATATGTTGACGGCATCGCCTTTGTAAACTTTTTCTTCCCATTACGCAATCGTATTCGATGTTAAACAAAAGCGAAAAGTTTGAAAACGATTTAAGAATTAACTTAGACTTTACACCGAGTTAGTTCTGTGATTCTTTATGCGTTTAATATGTAGGCCTACATATATATTCTATATATGCACATCTCCTTTCTCTGGAGACCTCTTGTCCAGTCGTTGTTAAAAAGTTTTACACACTTAGGAGAAAAGTTAATCTAAATACTTATCTCTCATATAAGTTATCAGCGGCTGGTTGTGGAATGTTTCCTTTGCCCTGGTGCTCTCCGACCTAAGGCGTACCAAGAAGCCAATTTGTTGTGGTGTTCTATTGTTTTTCCACGCACAATCAATCAAACAATCAATCACAATCAATCAAACAAAAAGAAGTGACCATATATATAATAAGTTTTAATGAAACCTATAAGAAGACATTTGATGTAAATATAAACCTTGACCCACATGCACAGGCCACGAGGGTATGTGATAATATGTCATATGAGGATTACAAAGTGACCAGAAGACGGGATATTTTTGTACATAGTCTCATTTTTATTTTAGCCACGCACAATTTGAACAAAGGGAAGACTGAATTACACGCACAGACGTATTTATTATTGCCTAGGCATCATATCAATCCAATAGAACAGTGAAAATGTAGAAAACATGGTCTCGGATGGGAAGGCATGTCTATTTCCTTACGCCTTGATTTTGATGAAAATGGCGAAGGTGTCAGCAATGGAAGCTACAACAAAGGAAACAATGAAAACATTTGAATGGTTTGTCGACCTCACTAATACATGACGAAACAATGTATAATAGTGAATTTAGTCGGCTTTGCGTGAATTGAGGTTACATGACACTTTTGACGGCCCTGCCAACAAGAGTCGTGGTAATGTTGGCACCTTACCAGCAAGCGCAAGCGAGCGGCAATATAATGGTGAAACTCATGGCATTTTAAGAACGCCACCTGTAGGTAAATTATCCGAACGCCAATCGACGATAAAAAGGTATATAAAACAAATGCAGATTATTTTAACCCATCAATTGTGATGTGTAAAAAAGCGTCAGACTATGCTAGTCCGGATAGGTGCATTTCATCATTTTTGATCCTTATCAACGCAAAAATATAGATCTGATCCAGATCATTGCCGGATAAAACACACCAATTCGGGTCCGGGTAACTGCGGCTTTTACTAACCCACCCGTGTCTTCCCCGTTTACATGTTTGTTTACGAGACTGTAATCCATGTACTCTTATTCAAAAGATGGCGTACTAGTTTAATGGTGTGAGGGAAAGTACACTTGACGTATCTGGCTACAGCAAATGCCTGGCAACATGCATACGACCATCTTCGCTAGCCAAGGGTTTTATTCCGAGGTACTCTGCATTACATCTAATGCAGAGTACCTCGGAATAAAACCCCTGGCTAGCGAAGAAGGCATACGACAAGCACAGAGCGTTAACAAATCTGACTCTCCTCGATTGTCACAGGCCTGAGTATCTCTCACCAGCCCCTGGTGGAAGATATGATTGCTTTGCAAAGCTATTTAGCCCGTATATTAGGAGATAATACGGACGATAAAAAGTTGAGAATTAAAATAATTTATATAAGTTACCAACATTCAACCGAACTTTTATCGAATATGTCATAGAATTACCTTCAGTGGCCATGTTGCATGGTCCGCCATTTTCACAGTACAGGAAATAAGGCTTTGCCTCCTGGTTCATCCAATCACAGACCGTATTTCCATCATCTACCACGCAGAAGAAAGCCTGATCATTTCCACAACCCCCGTATGATCGGCTGATGAAAAAATGGCGGCTCCATGCGTCATGTCTGCAATATCCAAAGCACGATAATTAGAACAAGGCCTAAAGTTGACAACACATAGGCCATACAAATTACACACCCTATCATTGTAGCCTTTCTTAGTTCCGTTGAGTATAACGTATACATCTCTACAGTATCTTATTTATATGAACGCGGTACATATATAATTATTTAAACGAAGACAAAACACCGGGCAATTTGTGTATAGTCACAGGTATATGGTCGACGGACTACTTAAGAAAACAGACCTATATGTTAAAGAAACTTTGGAAGCCCTTTGCCGCGCCTGTTGAGCATGACCCACAATCAGCTGATAATATAGTAGTTAATAACCGTTTGAATATCCAGAGGAATACCTAGCGATATTACCATTTTAACAGTCAAAACTGTTCATTTGACATTTTTGGTAGTTATATATTTGATGGAATGAGATGTTTTTGTAGAGTGTTTAAAACCTTACCCTACAATGGAGAAGTAGTTGTAGCTAGTTGTTTCCATCATATTCTTCATGCTGGAAGCCATCAAATTGTTGTAGGTGTAAAAAGTCGTTTTGGTTGAGCGTCTACCATCAAATATCATGAAAACCTTTTCTACACCATTTTTGTCGAAGAGGGCAACTTTAACCTAAAACAGATAAGTTGTTTAACGTGCTGGCTTGTCAAGCGTATTAAAATTGTTACTAACAATGATCGGCACATTGGACTACAATCTTAATGATTATTAATATTGACACGCTGAAAAATCCAACTTTCGAACCTCACACCAAGACCGTGTCCACAGTTGTACAGAACGAATGGTATGAGCTATACGCAACTTTACAAAATATTAAAATTCCGTTTCAGAAAGATTATATTGAATTTAAGTTTCAAGAATGCAGAAGACCTACGATAGTTTGCTCTGCTATCTGAAACCTCAAACTAAAAACGCTTGATAAATTAAGATCATCTGTTGATGTTTATTGTTTATATTGAGCTGATCCTCACCTGATCGATAACCAAGCTATTCCAGTCTTCAACCTTTGAGGATTTGTACACGCCATAGAAGTTTTTGGTGAGATCGATAGCTGTGGCGGCTTGGTCCTCATTGTACGGATGAGAAGACTGCCATTTGGCGACCAGGTTGCCTCCGTCACCTTTTGAGGCTCTGAATACCATCTCCCATTCTTTGGGCTCTGTTTAAAACAAAGGGTTAGAGTCGATGTGTAAATGGCTCAGTTAGGATTTTACAGAAAGTGTTTGTGATATTGAATGTACATTGAATAAAAGTACCTTAGAATAATAATCAATATCAAAATGCTTACATGTATTTAGACGGAGTAGTCTGTAACAGAATATTGAGGAAGAAAACATCTTTAATAAATACCATCTAAAATCACACCGATTCATGCTTCCATACTCTGTGTATGGAATCAATTTGCCGACAAGCTTTCATTTTATGGCAACACAGGATTCAAATGTTTACTTACGTTCCAAGACCGAAACTCTGCTAGCTAGAGCATTAATCTTTGTTTTACATCCTGGCGCACAATATTCTTTGCCTTTACCACCAGGCCCTGCAGCCAATATCTCCTCTGTCACAAGTACAACAACAACAACGGCGACCAAAACTCTCATCTTCTATGATTCTCTGCGGTGCTGCATTCGTTGAATCAAGAATTTGAATGTCGGATTGAGTTAGGGATGCCCTTTTATACAAAATTCAAACAAAACTTTATGGGAATTGCACACGTGTGACCATTGACCCGTGTTTGTTCGGGGTCGTGGCCTTTTTTTTTTTTATATGTACGCTTTTTTTTCATTTTCAAAGGTTTGTTATCGATTTGTACTGAATGAGTTTTGTCAGTAAACCGATGTAGCACATCAGTGATTGTTTTATGTTTTATAAGTTACATTACAGCACAGTTTATTGACCGTTGATGTTATAGCGGCTGGTTGACAGAAGCTTCCAATGCCCAGTGCTCTCTGAGTTAACTTACGCATCATAGACACAATCAGTAAATAACATAAAGCTCATTTTAACTAACTTACATAATGTCAGGGGCCTATGTATCAAATATATATCGGCTAAAGAATAAATCTTTAAAAAATATTGTTATTCAGGTTCTGACAAGGACTGTGTTTGCGGACATTAAATCGACTAAAATCTGATTTAAAAATATTAATCCTCCCTAGATTTCAGTTAGGAACTTAAAACACATACTGGATGTTAAAACAGAATAGTTGAGCCCACCATGCACAGACTTGAGTACATAGAGAAGATGTTAAAAGTCAGGCCGTGTTTCTGAGGTGGGTAGGTTTAAAATAAGCACAGCTCTATATAACGTTGAAATGAAAAATACACGCGTGTTTGTGACATCCAATTTTCTGTATACAGCACACGAATGTTTGCCTATTACTTTTTTCTATATATGACCAATTTCCCTAGAATGGTTTAATGGCATATTTACAAAGTAATGAATAGGTATTGGCTGTCTAATCAATATGATACAAATAAATTGTTTATGATGTTCATAAACCCACATACGGTGATATGTCAAGGATATTAACAAATATGTTTGTGTTCAGTACTTGTAATGGTGCATGATGGATGGAAGATTTAGGGCTAAAAGCACATATTTAAATTTAAAAACAATGATAATTAAATAATAATGTAAAAATATAATGGTAGCACAGGTTCATGTTAAAATAAAAACATTAATGAGATATGAATAGTTCCTTTGAGCCAATGATACCATGCTACAGAACAAGGTTACTTCCCCCTAAGCATATAGCGCTTCTTTAAATAACAGTTCATTCAAATTGGTCCAAGTGTGCTCCATTTTTCATGGAAAAAGTGGAGCGGGTGGCAGTTGGTCTAGGTTGTTTGGAATGTCATTTATATTATTAATGAATTCAAAATGTTCACAGTTCGTAATGTGGCTGTTACCGCGTTCACTGTTACCGCGTCCATGTTCCGTAATGCGTGTTAAATGGCAGCGTTCCGTAGGCCTAGTTACTGTTACACCCAGGACACATGAAATTGTAAATTACATTGCTTTGGTAGTCCTGTAGGTTCGGTTTTTATTAGAAAGGAACATAGCTGAGGTTATGGTATTCCATTGGTATAGTAGATTATCGCTCCATCATTAAATCAGTGGTTTTGTTTTCTAGAGGTATTTCTTCATCAGTACTTCTCCTTGGCGTCCTACATATATAAAACCATAAATCCATATTTTGTGTGAGCTATCTTTCTCCGTGTCTTGTTCCAGGCCACAAGCCATGAGCCATTTAAGCCATACCATGGGTGTGCTATCCTTCTCCGTGTCTTGTTCCAAACCATGAACCATACAACAAAAACTTGTTTTGGGTGTGATATTCTTCTCTATGTCTTGTTCCAATCCATGAGCCATGAAAACCAATGTTTTGGGTGTTCTATCTTTCTTCGTGTCTTTTTCCAAGCCCTGAGCCATAAAGTCATATTTTGGGTGAGGCTGGAAACTGTTTAGTTTGTCCAAGATAAACTGGAAGTCTAGCACATAGGTGTCGCCAACATATCGGATGTAGAACTATAGTTTACCACTGTTTACAAGTTTATCCATTATATTCTTCTCCAACTTAGTTTAACTGATGTTGACTAGAAGCCCTGAGCAAGGGATCAACCAATTGAAACTACTTCCATTTGCTGATACAGGGTCTAAGGTAACGTCTGGGTGCTACAGATTCCAATGTAACGTATGGGTACTACAGGTTCCAAGCTAACGTCTGGGTGTTAAAGGTTCCAATGTAACGTCTGGGTGCTACAGGTTCCGAGGTAACGTCTGGGTGCTACAGGTTCTAATGTAACGTCTGGTTGCTATAGGTTCCAATGTAACGTCTGAGTGCTACAGGTTCCGAGGTAACGTCTGGGTGCTACAGGTTCCAATGTAACGTCTGGGTGCTATAGGTTCCAATGTAACGTCTGGGTGCTACAGGTTCCGAGGTAACGTCTGGGTGCTACAGGTTCCAATGTAACGTCTGGGTGCTACAGGTTCCGAGGTAACGTCTGGGTGTTACAGGTTCCAAGCTAACGTCTGGGTGCTACAGGTTCCGGGGTAACGTCTGGGTGCTATAGGTTCCAAGCTAACGTCTGGGTGCTACAGGTTCCGAGGTAACGTCTGGGTGCTAAAGGTTCCGAGGTAACGTCTGGGTGCTATGATTCCAATGTAACGTCCTGGTGCTACAGGTTCAAGGTAACGTCTGGGTTTTACAGGTTCGAAGATAACGTCTGTGTGCTACAGGTTCCAAGGTAACAGATGAGTGCTGCAGGTTCCAATGTAACGTCTGGATGCTACAGGTTCCAAGGAAATGTCTGGGTGCTACAGGTTCCAAGGTAACGTCTAAGTGCTACAGGTTCCAAGGTAACGTCTAAGTGCTACAGGTTCTAATGTAACATTTGGGGGCTACAGGTTCCAAGGTAATGTCTGGGTGCTACAGGTTCTAATGTAACATTTGGGGGCTACAGGTTCCAAAGTATTATATATAAATATCTGTGTTTTGCACGGTATATTTGATATAAAATATAAAAAAAGATAAAAAAAAAAAAAGCATTTTAGCACTTGCGTTATACATCGATTGTCTTGGGGAATCTAGATGAGCTTAACATTTCAGCAAAACGTAAATAACGTATCTCTTAAGATAGATACAGAAGGAATATTAACGTAGTAATTATTGATTGCTATAACATGTGCCTCCTAAACGTTTATTTCTGGTTATATTAGATTATTAAATTGTAGTGAAATCATATATATCGATACGCTGTTTTCTATCCGTCTTAAAGATAAAGATGAGTAACGAAATCATGGAGTGATAATCCACGGCTGGCTTTTGTCTTGTAGTGATTGTACAAACTCGAAGCCAAGAGAGAGCGTGTGATTGGGAATCGCGTCAAACTAAAAGACTTTAGACATTGAGTTACCTGTGTTTTGCACTTCGCGAAGTGCTAACAATAAAAACAAGGATTGGTAGGGAGTCTTCGGTTCTGACATTCAACTAATGCGGAACAGGCACATGAGAAGGCGTTAAACGTGAGTCAAGCAATGGGGTTAGTATATAGGCCTAACCAGGAGCGTATATAGTTACATGTCATTATAACGTATTATAAAGTTAAAGAAATTTGTTGATTCGAAATATATCCCCACCCGCCTTGTATTATCGAATAATGAATTTCATGATGTGAAATATAAATATTGTTACATTTATACAATTTTCCTAACATATACAAAAATGGTGTACAGACAAATGTTAGGTCCCAACATGATACTGACAGAAATAGACGCGTTCTAACCGGCATCATGTACAAAGACCTACAAACAAGTTTGTATTGTCCAGTATTCAGGTGAATTTCCATAATTTCTATATGTGACTATACGCGCGCTCCGTTCAGACTTCATACACCATAACAAATGTCAAAGATACATACGATTACGTTCTATTTATAAGACGAAGGACTGACCTTGTCGTACTTCTACCAACTGTCTGTTTAACATTTGGTTAATGTTTGACTTTGTAATCCTCAACACCAAATAAAGATTGATTTGATTTGATTTGTGTGCAGCAAAGCGTTTCTTGAGATTTCGCAAAATTACAACGTTAACATCGAATTTGACAAATTATACTTAAGAATCAGTTGTTAAAACAATTGCAAATTTCAATATATTTTTTACATGACAAAAACAAGTCATTTGGGTCACTCTATGGTTTCCATATGCAATGCAAACGATGTTTCCAGGTTATTTGGTTCGAGACATGTGTACAGCCAGACCACCATCTAATATAATACACAAGCATGCCAAACCCAATCGCGCTTTTGATATACTGACATATTGAATATGTAATTCATATTCAATGTCAGCTCTTGTCTGACAGAATAGGTTTACCGACAAAGCAAAGAAGTGGATTTCCTAAGAGCTTCCATTGACGGATTTGATTGAAAATTTAAATAACGGACGTCTTCAATAAATTCATAAGATTTCTATTATCCTTGTTGATGTGAAATCTATATTTAACTTTTTATTGAAAATACATACAGGTAATGCAACAGAAAATCGACACACCCGTTACAGATTTGTGGTAATTAATTGATATACGTCATTTGTGTTTCTAACCAATAAGAAGTGGGCTTAAAGGAAATTGATATGGTACACTTTGATCAATCAGAGCGCGCATGCGTTATCTTTGATTTCTGCGGTAAGAGGAGCCGTCAAAACCAGTTCTGTCATAATAAATTAAAAATTCAAA
>JAVFBZ010208036.1:0-13315 GCA_032466195.1 Katharina tunicata
ATATTTAAGAAAGACTGGTTTCAAAAGACTGGTAACTGTCCCACTTGGGGATATGGAGCTTCTTGGGGATATGGAGCGTCTTGGGGATATGGAGCTACTTGGGGATATGGAGCTTCTTGGGGATATGGAGCTACTTGGGGATATGGAGCTACTTGGGGATATGGAGTGTCTTGGGGATATGGAGCTACTTGGGGATATGGAGCTACTTGGGTATATGGAGCTACTTGGGGATATGGAGCTACTTGGGGATATGGAGCTACTTGGGGATATGGAGCTACTTGGGGATATGGAGCTTCTTGGGGATATGGAGCTACTTGGGGATATGGAGCTTCCAGAGTTTTAGGTAGGAGAGCAGCTTGAAGAAACTTAAAAAATCAATCCTTCTTTACCGAATTCAAATGAACAATTGTCAAGCATATTCACTTTCATTTCTTAAAAACAAAATGAAATAGAGAGTAAAAAAATTGTGCTTGTACTAGGGGTGTTACTTGCCTGAGTATAGGTATGTTTGTTTGTTTGATTGGGGGTTTACACCATACTTAAGTTTATTTCACTTATGTGACGGCGTGCCAGTCCAATCGGTGAAAGAAACCATTAAAAAAAAGATGTCACACTACACTTACAGGACAAAAAACAACACAGCACAACAAATTGTCTTCCTGATGCCCCTGAAGCACTAGAGAGCACCAGAAGGTTCCCACCAAACCACCCACCAGTATAGGTATCATCTGTCAGCATTTCCAAGTCACACTTAATTTAACTCTATATTCATTGATTAAACTTCCTCTTTTGATAGATTAGAAATGAATTGTCAAAATCAATTTGTAAGTCTTTCTAGAAGGGTATCACTATCATATCACTTTAATAATACAGATTGATTTTATTACAGATTGATTAGTGTTTTACTCCACATTCATACGTAATTCAACAAACTGTACTTAGCAAGAAATCTACAGAAACGTTTTTCCTTGTGTATGTGTGTGTGTGTGTGTGTGCGTGTGTAGTATAGAAACTGACAGTAACAGTATTTTTCTTTTTGGTATAACATTCTTAGATTGAACAGGCAGAGGCATTTGGGGGACTCTAACCCATGACCCTAATAGTCAGGTATAGGTAGACTTCTACTACCAGAAGGTAGGATAGCTGAGTCGTCAAGGTGGCCGGTGTTTACTGGTGGCGAGTCAGGGCCTATCACTGATGCTGGTGTGTTTGACCCACACTGGTGTATTTTCCAGAATATCTGCTCAGGTACCTATACTCTAAGGTTAATAACAAAATCAAACTTACAGTCTTGATGCCTACCTCTGTAAGAGATGGCTGAACTACTCCGTTTAACATGACATTTGACACGGCGCAGGGACCATAGAACCGACACTTAATCTCCTGTGGGGTGATCCGAGTATGAGCAATGAATAACAAATAACCTACACCTAAAAAGAACAGAGAAACATAATTAACAAATAAGTATAGTAACTAAACTTCCTCTCAAAAAAGGGAATGTTAATTCTCCAGATTTGTTCTATATTGATCTATCTGTTTGTTGTTGTTTTTTCTATTCTTTTGAGTATATAACTTTGCAATTGAGAAATTTCACTGCAGAACTGAGCTGTTAAAAAAAAACTAAACTAAAAGAAGACCTTTGGTGAACTTCAGTCTTTTTAACTCAAAAACATGTTTGTTTGGGCCGGCCACACTTTGGCTTCCTGATGCCCCTTAGCTCACAGAGCACAACGGCACAGGGGGCTCCCACCCATCTATCCGCAGGGGAGAATACTGTCAATAATAACCATAACATAAGCCAACTTATTCAAGTAAAATTAAATTATTAATTTAATTGATATATGACGACTTCGCGTTGCCTCACTAGACTATTAAATGTCAAATACAACACATTTATTAACAATACAATTCAGATCATCGCAAAATATACCAATGAACCACATTGAAGATCAAAATTAGTTTATTGAATCACAATGCTCTAGGAAGTAAGTTAACTATGATGTGTTGGATGAATAGACTTACCAGGTGTGATGTGTTGAAGTTCGTGTTTAAAATGAATGACAAACTTGTTACCATCACAGAGGGGGAAGCACTGTAGTGGGAACAAGGCACACAGTATTTTGGCAGTGTTGTTAATGGTCACTGATACTTGACGATCAAATTCAGCAGTTAGCCTGAGAAAATTAGAATAAAAAACATTTCAACAATATATTTATACATCTTTAACAATATAATAATTAATAATTGCTACATTGTAGTTTACACTGGATTTAAAGTTAGTTCACAAGATTTAAATCTTTTATGTTTGCACTGTGCTTACACTTATTTCACTTGTTTGATGACATTGCAAGTTTTCAATGGTGAAGGAAACCAAGAGAAGTTTATCGAGAACAGTGACAAAAGGCAACAAATATCAAATTTCTCTGTTGTTCAGGATAACAAAAGAAAAATGCATCGCCCGGATTACTTTTTGTTTATCACAATAAAATCTTATCAAATGTTTCATAGAATGGCTGCTAAACAATTTATTTCTACATTTAAGGTTAGTTTTTTTTATGTTTTACACCTTACTCAAGGTTATTTCATTTATGTGGCAGAATTAAGTAGGCATATTTCTTCTTTGAAAGATTTTATTTAAATCCTACCTGGCTACATGATCAAATAATATGTCTTCTACATCACAGACATGCAGCATTTTGGCATACGTCATAGCACTATTCCCGGTGAAGGTCTGCGAGGCAAAGTTAGCTCCCCTTTCTAGCAAAAATCTCACAATCTGTTTACTACCTCTCTTCACAGCCTAAAAAAAGAAGATTTTTTAATGTACATTTATACTGGCTTGCTTTAGTGGAATTCAGAAGCTGTAGAAGTAGTATAACAAGGTTATATAATAACAGCTTTTTAAGAATCAATTATTATGCTCAGAAATTAATCTAGAACCTGCTCTTAGCCATTACTCACTATTCAACTTTACCTTGTCAAATCAGGTTTTTTTTCTCTAAACAGAAACAATTAACTTACATTTAAAAAGTGAAAGGTACACAAGAACCTTTAATAGCACTTGGACCACTAATTCCATGTTTTAGACTGGATTAAGAGGAAAAACATGACTACCACTCATAAACATACATATACTTGCATCGACACATCACTAAATATGTTAGAGACAGAGCTGCAACTATCTTCTGAAAAGAGGCATATATAAGTTGAGACAATTAGAATGACTTTAGGCTTTATGGATGACAACTTCCGGTTTATTTCAGGCGAAACGTTTCGTTCTAGCTGCTTATTCCTCTGGACCGGAAATAAACCAGAGGAGCTGCAAGTAGTGTATTTCAATGTTAAAGTGGCCTATAAACCAGAGGAGGTGCAAGTAGTCTATTTCAATGTTAAAGTGGCCTATAAACCAGAGGAGGTGCAAGTAGTCTATTTCAATGTTAAAGTGGCCTATAATGAAGCTATCCTTACCTTCATGAGGGCAGTTTCCCCAGAGGTCAGTTGTAGATTTAAATTAGCTCCTAGTTCTACCATCAATACTACAGTACAGAGTTGACTATGTTCACAGGCTAACATCAATGCTGTGGTACCATTCCTTTGCTGGGCGTTTATACGAGATCCATGCTTTACTAACAACTCAGCAATATCATCATAACCTGGAAAAAACATAACTGATACTTAAACAGAGTCGGAACATTTCAGGTGTGATAGGTATCTTATTCTCAATTCTGTGTTTTGTTACTTAAAACATCTTAATATGGAATACAGAATTTTTTTATCATTTTTATTTTATTTTCACGGCATGCTACCAAAAAGATAAATTTCTTCGTTTTTTCATGAACTCAGAGCTTTAATATCAGCCCTTCATTAGCATCAAAGCCTAAACTTTTATAGTTTAGAAAGGATTAACAATCTTATAAAACAAAAACATTTCTTGCTGAATGATGGTGACTATAACAAAGTTTTCAAGTAAAAATAAAAACAGAAAACAGGAAATGAACGTCTCACAATGTAAGTTTAGCCCATTCTAATATTAAGTAAATGTTGACATTTTTAATGACTATCCAAGACGAAAGAGATAAACTGCACCTCTCTGAGCTGCAGACATTAACAATGTCATTCCTGTCGCATCTATCCCAGCCATATTGTATGATTTCCCAGATTCCAAAGCCTTCTTGACTTTCTCATAAAGACCCTCAGATACTGCATCCTGGAATTTCCCTGGTAAACATACGAAGAAAAATCATTACAAATGTGTATTAGTCCTGTAGGTAGACAAAAACAGAAGAAAGACATCAAATAAACTAATAATACTGGTTATTAAATTAATAGTTGAATTTTGCAACTTTATCTGCTCAGTGCCGGGTGGGAAAGAGAGACATAGGGTAAACACAAGCCACAGTCTTTAAAGCCACAAGTAAGTCAGCTCATATTCCCAGAGTTTATAACAGGCCGATGAATCTTTGTAGTTTTATTCATATGCTTATGCATTTGCTTCATTTCATGTGCACTTCGTTCATATACCAAGATTCAATAAGCACTGTCAAAACACAAGAAGTTGTTTTTGAACTTACTATCACTGAGTTCAGCTGAATCTTCACTGTCTGATATTTCAGCCTCCTGAAAGGAAACATATTTATATATATATATTTTTATAACGAGTAATCACACTGGCACAGGGATAGCGACTAATTAAAGCCGATAAATAATTTCATGTTCTAGATAAATTCTCAGAGACAAATTACTAAATAAACCTGAATCTCGAGTTGTTCTGGATAACCTATAGGCGCATCTCGAGAAAAGGCACTACATGTAACATGTATATTGTGAAGATAAATATGTGACGTTATGCAATGATGGTGAAAAGATCTTCAGGTATCAAAATTGGCCCTCAAGACGAAAGGTGATCTAAACACTTAAACATATAGAATTGTGTTAGATCAGATCAGATTGTCAAAACAAATCCTTGCACAGCTGAAATCTAACAAAATAAAGTGTAAAATTTAATGTATCTGATTAATTTGTTTCACCTATACTTGCCTGTTTGGGGAATTTTTACTTAAAACAGAACCTATACTGATATATATAAAAAAACTTGTTTGAACTTTATTGCTACCTGGACTTTGAAATTGAAGGCAGCAATGGGTTATTCCACATTTCTCCCTCAGATATGCCACGGACAGGTTACAAGATTAGTGATCAAGTGACAGAGACACTTACCTGTTCATCATATTTGTCAGGATCTATGTGATCCAGCTCTACTACTGTGCCCAACAAACCCACTGTGAATAAAGATAACAACACAACGGACGATAACAAGAGTATTATATTGCCAGGGCCTGCTGGTCAAACATCTGTTAGGAGTACAGGCAGTTTAATGAAATATTCTTCATAAAAATAGATGTCAATAGATTTTTGCTTTGTTAGCGCAAAATGATTATTTCTACATCATATTCAAGGTTCACTCATATGACAGCAAACCAGCCAAATGGGTGAAAGGAAACCACCCAAAACCTCTCTGGCAACACACAAGGCACCACATGGTTTAACAGGACACCAAAACAAATCATTTCCTGATGCCCCTTATGTCAAATAGCGCCAGGGCACAGGAAGATCCCACGCAACAACCCGCCAAATACTTTGTTTGTTTGTTTGATTGGTGTTTAACGTCGTAATCAAGATTATTTCACCTATATGACGACTTAATATTTATTATTAATTTGTTGTGCCGGTGTATAGTGGAAAACCGAGAAGAAACCTCGTAAAAACAACCTGCGAACTCCACAGCCACCGGAAAACTTCCCTGTTATACCTAAGGTTCACAGTGGGGATCGAACCTATTCCGGGTACAGTGAAGGGGGCTCCATAGTCCAATGCTCTACCATGAAGCCACAGAGCGGCCCCCCAAATACTTTGAAACCTACAAAACCGTTCCTTTGAAGATTGTTTTGTTGATAGGGCTTTTAATGTTGTACCCAAGTTTATTTTACTCGCCTAAGTATGCAAACCAATGGGTAAATCAATAAAAAAGACAACAAATCAGCTTTGATTACCTGTAATCCAAAAAACACAAGGACACCAGAGGCTCCCCAAAACCAAACACTGCAATCTGTTTGTGTAAACACATGCTAACTTACCTGTATATGTGCTAGGCTCTTCATCCCCTTTCATGAACTCTTCCCCTGAATCTGTTGGAGGAGAAGTCTCACTGAATTTATCTCCCCTACAGGAACTCTCCAGGTCTGAGCCTTCACTGATTGTTGACTGTATGCAGGGTAGGTCAACTTTGTCAACGTAGGGTGGTGAGGTAATTGAGGGACTAATACTTAATTCTGTAGCACTAACGCTCTTTTCCAGGTCCTCCTCTGGCGTCAACTCAGGAGAGATAGTACTAGCACTATAAGACTTGTTAATGGGTTGATGGGGATAGCTCTGGTCTGCTCCTTTCTCTGGGCTTGCTGATGTACAGGTATAATGGTCAGAGATGTTGGAATCGGACGTCCTCATCTTCTTTCCATTCTCAGTTTCACAATTAAACATTGATCGCTTTGGTATACTTATCATAGCTAGGGGAGAAGAAGGAACACTTTCATTTATTTATTTGTTTGGTCATGATGGTAGACATGAAGGGTTGATATTGATATATGATCCAGCGTAAAAAGTCAAAGTTACAACCAGGAGCAATATTTTAGTTTGTCTGTGCATAAACATGTTTTTTTTAACTCTATTGTCAGCACATATTTGTAAAATTACTTGCATAATGAAGACTGTAATTCCAGACACATTCTAGATTTCCAAAAACTACTTGCAACATTTCATATTTTCATGCTTTTGTTTCCCTTGGTGTTTAACATAATACTTTACTTTAAATGTTAGAACTTTAAGCCATTTTCCACAAATGAAAACAAACATGACTGGATAACATTCTAGTTGATCTGTGATCATAAATTTATGATATACCTTTGCAACTACTGAAAAAAAAATTCACCAACCTGCTGGAATAGCAGCTGCCTCTTCAGCATTTTTAAGTTTACTACAACTGGGTTGTTCTAGACTTTCTGCTGGACTACTAACATCTACCCCCTGGAAGAAACGCAAAATCACTATAAATCAAACCAAAATCAAGGAACAATAAATTGATGTTACAGGTTTTGCTTTACGTATTTTTGTTAATTTATATTAAATTATGTTGTATACTGTGATTGATTGATTGACTGGTGTTTAACGCCATGCCTAAGGGTATATGACTTGTGACAGACTGACAGCAGTGTATTCCAACTGTAGGCAGCGACTAAAACAACCAAGAATGTCCCTTGAAGTATTAGCTCTGTTGGAAATGTAATGTTTCTCCAGGGCTAATGATGGCTAATGAATGATAGCTCAAGACATACTGCACTGACAAAAATATTACGTTAAATGTCAGGAATGAATAATCAACACACCAAATATAGGCAAATAGCTCAAACAGTTGGTACTTTATACATGACCGCAACATAATAAACAAAAGTGTTACTCCATAGAACTCAGTGCTTTATAAGTTAAACCTCTTAGTTTTCATACATAGATACAGCACTTTGACCATTTTTTTTTTTTTATAAAAAAAAAAAAAAAAATACAAAACAAAACAATGAAACAGCACTTACCTCAGAAGTTTGGCCATAAGGGGATATATCTTCTTTAGAAATAATTTTTGTAAAGGAAATATCTTCTGTTTTAACACTCAGTGGACAATAAGAGTCCTGATTCACTTGAATTCGCTCTACTTTCACTAAAAGTTCAGAGTTCAAGGACACTGGTGATTTGACCTTTTGACCACTATATACATCGGCATAAAACAAGGAACTTCTGCTGGACGAACCACTGCACAGAGATTCAGGTGTATTAATACCATTATGACAGCTCAATTGAGCCCTGTCGAAGGCTGTTTCTGATTTACCCATACAGCTCTTCTGTTTCACTTTTTTCTGTCTTTTCCCCCTCACTTTTTTCTTTTTCCCTACTGTCTTTTTACTTAGGACATTACAATCTCCTGCGTCATTACTTTCGTCAGTTCCCTTCGATTTAAAAGATGTGGGTCTTGAGGCACGACCTTGACCTTTCACCTTGGAATACATGTCAGTTTCAAATAAGTTGACCTTTCCCTGTTCAAGGTCACGCCAGAATGTGTCTTTGAGTGTATCCCCGCTATCTGTGACAACACGAGATGGTGGAAGTACAGATGTGGCAACCGGTTCAACATATTCAAGGAGAGTTCGGCCTTCCATCAAAGCCTGCAATATTTCCACATAAAAAAAAATACTTTAACACATTGAAAGATTTGTTGCTAAAATAAATTACAGGGAAGAATTGGTATCAAATGTGTCCAAAGACATGTTTGCAAGTCTGGTGAGCAAACCATTTAATTTTGTGTATACTTCCTGGAAGATAGACAATGTGTATTTCAGTTACCTAGTGTAATTTAAATCCAGTTGAAAAAAAAAGATAAAAATATTTTTTAATTTGTTTAATGTGCACTGGAAATATAATTCAATTTATTGATTGGTAACTTTCAAAAAAAGAAATGCACACATAAACACACGCGCACATAAAAATACGCACATAATAAGTAAAAAAAATTCAAACCTTTCTCTTTTTCTTATCCAAAATTCTTTTTTGCTTCATTTCTTCTTTCTTTGACTTGAACTCATCTATCAGATCTAGACATGTCTGTAGATTTTCCACAGGTTCAAAAGTATCCCAATTTGCTGAGTAGCCTCGCCACCTAACCTTGTATAAAAGACGACCCTGAAATGTAAAACAGTTTATCAAGCAAAGTTCATACAATTCCATATAAAACATAAACCGGGCATCACAAGTGATAAATATCACCACTCACTATGGCCATTCATTTTTATGTGCATTCTTGAAAGTGTAGTTAAAATAACCTTGACCCCATGACCCTGAAATTAAAACATGTTCCAGGGATTTTCAAAATAGACATTTGTGTGAAATTTGATCAAATCAGACAAGGGACAAAGTTGTTAGAGTGACACAAGCTTTATATAAAAATGGCTACATGACCTTGACCCTTGTCTGCTAGAGTGATGCAAAAAGAGACAAAAACATGTAGGTACGTACAAACACATTGCTATATCCCCCTTCAACTCTGTTGTGCCAGCGTATAATAAAACTTTCTTGTTGTGGTTATACTTATTGGGAGATCTAGAAATAGGTTTATCAACATCTCTCTCAAGAGGAAATTCAAATTTAATAATGGCAATGGCAACATGTTGAACAGTTTTTAACTATTTTTTCTTCTTTTTCGATGCGATGTGCATGTGAAAAAGATAAAGTTTACATTCTCAATCAAATTTTAAAGAAACAAAATGGTCCCAGTGATTTATTGCTCATTTCGTCAATTAGTCAATTATAGTGATGGAACGATTTAGCTAGGTTATTTCATTGCGCACAATCAATTTCATTTTTTTCCAGATGTGGATATCCTTGTAAACATACTGTTCCTGATACATACATACATGCTTCAATACATATTTATTATGGAATTTTGATTTTGGCTAAAATTCTTATATTTTATTAATAAAGTTTGATCAATAATTTGGTCATGCTGTATAAATTAAAAATATAAAATAAAAAAATACAAATTTTAAATTGATATTTCAAGTTGAAAATCCATCTCAGTCGTCATGATTTTGTAAGGAGAAAATAAATGAGCAAGTAAATCAATTTTACCATATTATGTACAAAGCTTATAAAATTATATTTTGTATTTGCCAATAAATTGTTTAAATATGAAATAATTTTAAAATGGTTACTTGAATCACTTTTCAAGCAAAATAACATGTTGTTTAATTATCAACTTGCTGATGTTGCAAATTTGTGTCTTACAAAACTCCAGATACATGTTTTTGGTTTGTTTATTAGTTAATCACACGGCTTTTAAAAAAGTTCTGCATCTCACAGTTGTATTACATTTATTATTACGGAAGTATTATATTTATTATTACGAAAGTCATTATTTTTATAAAACTGACACAATTCTCTGTTCTTCAAGTCGATACCCCCATTCTCAACCCTCTGATTTATGATCATGGCTAATGCAGACTGCAGTGGAGAGCAATTTTCCTCTACATGTCTGAGTCTCAACTAGCGAGATAAAAAAATTCGATCGGCAATCTTCTTCGATATATCAAGGAACCATATTTCTATCTTTAGTACGTTAGCGACACTCCTTAACACTTCTAAACAAAGACATTTCCGTCCAGTCAATCAAAACATATAGAGCAAATCAGAAAGCTTGTACGAGTTGACGGCTGTCTGACACGGTACAACCCGGTATGTATGTAGCCCAAGCGGGTTGGCAGACAACTTTTGCTTAAAAGATTTTTTTAACTGAATAAAACATGACACTCAAACAAAGAAAGAATCAGTTATATATTAAAGTAATTTGAATAAATCCTATCCGATAGACCCAAAATTGATTCAAATAAAGCATAGACTTGGCTCAACTAGTGCTTTCCGGTGAAAACACCATACGAGTGATCAACCCGCATAGAGTGGATATGTTTTACACGTAGTTTGTTATGTCTTCCTTACGTTTATTTTGGTTGTTCCCACGATTCTTTCCACTTCATATAACTCTTCATCTGAACCTTCTTTCACCGCTGGCTTTCTCTCTTCTCCTTCCATGATCAATTCGTTGGTTTCGGGAGAATTTTCCTGAGAAACTCCGGCCGAACCACCGCTACACTCCGCCATGTTGTCGACTTCACTACAAGCACAATCTCCTAAGTGGGAGGTGAAAGTAGGACGAGTCCATTCACAGGACAATCGCCTGGTAACCAACGATAAATCAAATTTTAATGCGGTTCTTTTTCTATTGATTTTGGGCATAAATAATCAGTGTTTATTATCAATTATGTCAGAATTAAGGTTTCTCCCTCATTCAAAGCTCGCCAAACTGATGCATTTGAAAACAATGTGCCCGATTGTTGTCCAACGAAGTCTTGTGTCCCCTATATGTCAGATTTCCATTGAGTCCATATCCAATGCAGTCTGTAGTAGTAAATCCATCACTGGTCGTATAATAATCTCCAGATGTACAGGAGAAAACGTCCGTGTCTGTGTAATGTTTACATCACAGCCAGCAACATCTGCACGTTGTGCCCTAGTTAAAAATGTCGGTAGTCTTGTGATAAAACTGACTTTCTACAGATGACCTTTATTTTAGAACTCTGCTCCAGTAACCTAATTTCGTGGCACCAGCTGATAATATTAAGCGAGGAGTACTACTAGTATACTACCTATGACCTAGTATTCAGACTTTTGGGTATTGATTTTCTCGCCTATTGACATACTTTCATTTTCCAATAATTGACCGGTTTCCAAATCGGGCCAACGTATACGGGTCATAAGACGGATTATATACTGGCTGTTGTAATAGTGATCAATAAATTATGTGAAAGACAAGCAATTCTGGTTATTCGCTGATTGGATGGCTAGAGAGAAGCTATGCTACAGATATATAAAAATGCTATAACTATAGTCAGAATACATAGTACATGGCGAGTCCTATCGCTTCAATACCAAGTATATAGGGGCCTATATTAATTTTCTAACAAGTAAATACATTATTTTTGTATCAGATGTATTAACATAACATTCTCTAATTATTATTTTTTTGTTTAACTTGTAACCGACGGGCCCGAACAATTATAATTTCAACCTAAATATTCGTCAATAAGATTTGCTATGGTGTTGTTCTATATATATTTTTTTATAAATGTAGAGAAAGAATATATATACATATTTGTACTGCTGTATAACGCATACAGAGAGACACGATGAAAACTAGTTTGACCCACTATGGGTAGACATTTGTGCATCTTTATTTCACTAACAGAACTATTGTAAACAAATAAACTGATGCCAATTTTATTGATGATTGATAGCCGTTTAACGCCGTGCTCAAAGGTACTTCTCTTATATGACGGCAGTGTATTCTAGCAATAGAACAGCGACAATTACACAACCTAAACATGTGCAGCCACTTTCTATATACGTTAAGCCTACTTATACAGTGCTATGTAAATGACAGCATTAAAGACATGAGTGAAGCTGAAAAAGATACTGCTATTAGCCAGAGGGTGGTTACGAAATATTTAATAATTTTTAGAGTTCATGCAACAATAATTAAACGCCGAATTTCCCATTTAGGATATGCTCTATACATTTTTGATTTTTAAATGCAGAGAAAGAAACTGTTGCTTGCCTCCGCTGGGATTCGAACTATCGAGAGCGCTGGCCCTGTTAGCCAAAGACCCGAGTTCGAATTCCGTGGACGATAGTAAACTTTTCTTTCTCTACATTTATAAAAAATATACATTTTTGTCAAAAATATATATATATAGCGGGAGCAATTATGAGGTCAAGAGATGTAAGCTACGACAATCATGCACTTGGATCGCCAACTCCTTTTTCTTGCAATGATATAAAATATATATATTCACATGCATGTCATGTGTATATACTTTTATTTGCTTAGTCCTATACTTGGAATTACGATATGAATGACAACGAATCCATGGGGTGATAATGTGATGATACCCTCTATATATGTTGCCCATATACATATACAATCGCCAATGTAGGTTATGCTCCAGGTGCTGCATTCTGCTTTCGGCAACACGTGCTCAATTGTTAAAAATAGGTCTAATATAGCACACCGAAATATACACTGGTTTATTAATATATATAGTGCTGATTCATTCGTTTAGTAGTGTATGAGTAGTATGTAATGTGCGTTTCGAGTATTGGGGGCGCGCTTTTGGTTTAAGGAATGCGCGGCCTTTGTAGGTTGTAGATCCATAAGGAAGAGGAGCAAGAGGAGCTGTCGGATTGTTACGTCTGTTACCTCCACGGGTCAAGACTGGAAGTGGTGTGCATGCGCGTGTTGTGTGTTGATTTGATTGGGTGGTTGTGGTCACGTGGTTGTTGTTGTTGGCCATTTTGTTTTTGATCGTCTCGCGCGTTGGATGCTGGGTAGTTACGGGAGATGGCCGGAGTGTCCCGAAGGTGTGGGTGTGGGTGTGTGTTGGGAGGGGTCACAGAGGTCAGATGTCACGATGACGTGGGGTCAGAGGTCATGCGGGGGCGGCCTAATTACGTTAAAGCTCACAGCACGGGAGATTTAGCAGGATTTCCATAGCTTAGGCTGATGACAATCATACTTTAAAACGGTTTCCATCTCATTATATATTGCATCGGCGACGGCGTGCCTACAGGTAGCTCCTTAGAGCTAAACAAAACCCATTTGAAGGAA